>JAYGXS010000009.1:20016877-20065243 GCA_036362985.1 Ligula intestinalis | reverse complement strand
ACGCAGGTGCAAGATCACCATGTTGGCTGATCGAACTTCTTGCCCCAAATAGAGTATTTGTATCAGCACCTGTTCCGTTGAACCAGCGACTCCTTTCGGAGGCATAGGCTGCAGCCAGTACTCATCGCTGTTGTTCATGAATGCGGGATCAAAACATTCATTTAACCTGACCATGGTTCTTGAAAGGGAAGTTTGTGCACGCAATTGGATACACAAGACCTGGTTGTTCACTGGAACTAGATAAATCCGGTAATAAATCTGATACCGAAGAAGGTGCAAAAGAATCTCCAGGAAGAGGAGGATGTGCATAAACTCCAAACGGATGGCAAAAATAAGCAGTCCAAGAATTTGCGTCAGAATATCGCTCTACATGCTGGAATATAACGATACTGCTGACACATAAGTTCAACTTGATAAATTTAATCAGTCAATACAGAGGAGCAGGCATGGAGGCCAGGAAGGCTCTAGCCGTTCTACTAACCCAGCTAATCCTATTGCCCCGTTCGCTTACTGTTGATCGTGTTCGTTAGTAGGTTGATACAATCATTCGTTACAGGTTGTTGGGGTCGCACAACTTTTTGTTGCCAATATAGCTATTTCGGGCAAATTTGTCGTGATAAGTAAATGATACCACAACCTGGCCCCGCACGCTCGAAGTGTAAACCTGAGTTGCTTCCGATTCTTTACTGTGCGTTCCATGGTTGCTGCAGCAACTAATCGTGCCCAAAACTATCCATTCTGCGTCCCGTGTCTTCGTCTTTATTGTCTTCCTGCTTCCCCTTAAACTCGACCTTTACCTTGATCCCAATCGTAACCCTCACAATTCTATAAATTGTGCATAAGCTGTTGTATTACGGAGGAATCCATACACTCGTACCGAGCTTGAATACCAATGGCTGCATCTAAGCTAATAACGCCACCAAAACCACCACCACCACCATCATCATCACCATCACAATCAGCCCTATCAGTAATACTGTAATTCGATACCATGTTGGGTTCAGCGGAATGAGTTTATTTGTTGGCCGACGTTTCGCCCATTTGGGCGGGCTGTCCTTTGTCAAAGCGTAAACTGACCTTATCCATCAGCAATTTGAAGTTGGGGCTGTACGTGTCGGCCGTGGGCTGATCGATTTTTCTTCGCTCGCTGCTTGGTCCCTCGTGTAGATTTGACCTTGCTTGACAGCAGTTAGTGTTGCGTTTCGTGTCCCCGGTAGAATCTGCTGGTAATCCTGCTTCCCCTTCTGGTGATTTCTTCATGAGATCCCCTTCGCTTGCAATTCCTAAGCTCGCTTTGACCTGGTCCTGTCTTTTACTCACGTAATCCTGTAGGACTTTATAGGCCGTGAGAAGGCCCATATGCCTGTTGGCGGAGTCGGCATCTGAGTAACATGTCGCGAGCGTAGTCTTTTTCCTTTTAAGATTCCTCGGTCTACGATGGTCGCTACTTGAAAATCGAAGTTGTGGCCCGACTCTCCGATATGTGGTGCAAGCTGGGAGTTTGCCTTCACCATTTTCACCACTACTACTATTACTTTCATCATAACTGTTATTACTTTCATGCCTATAGTTACTACTAATATTGCTGCTATTGCCACTTCCTTTACTAGGTGAAATTAGCTAGTTACGACGGTCAACCTTGTGGTCTTTACTGACTTCTCATAGCTGCAAGTACTTACACATGGCAATGCCTCGTTAAGACAGGGCTTGGCTTACTGTGTGCGTGTGTGGGCCCACTGCGTGTCTGGGATATCTCCTTAAGCTTCCATCATAGGTAAGGCAGACGGAATACTTGACAGAGAAGCGCCAGAAGTACCGTGCAGTAGTAGCCTGGTGATTAATTTAGTTAATTTACGTTGACATGCAGCGGTATTCAGCAGTAATGACGTGTCTGCTGATGTTATGGTGACATTTCGATTTACGCGTCCGCCTCACCATAGGCTACGGACGGGGCATCCAGTAATTACTGTGACGCCAGCCAGCCGCCCTGGAATGTGCGGCAAGACAATTGATTTTCGTTGATCTAGCCTTGCCACCACCACTACGACAAATGAGAAATAATTAGGGAGCAATTTTTAGACAGGAGATATTTCTGCTGGGGCAATACTTAAAACGAAGCTCGTGGGAGAACGGTGAATAGGAGGGGCAAAATATAAGAGGTAAGGATGCATTCGATTTTTCCTCAGTCGCTTAACCAATTAGAGAGTAGAAAATGTGCACAGGTATTTAAGTAACAGGTTTTATCTAACAATTGGTAGTTGATTTTGTGAGACAGCAGTGCGCGGATCAACTTATTAGTCTGAAGCAGGGGAGGATTCCTGTGGGGAATGCCATTTGGCTGCAAACAGACTCCGGTTACCGACAGGCTACCGAGACGCAACCATCGGTCGCACAACAGAGCGGATGAACGGTCTGAGCCATCAGCTGTCTAAACTCCCTTCGCTGTAGCTCACCGAGTGGATGAAGGAGAAGGAAAGCGGGTTCGAGGAACAACTACCGGGCGTTCTGGATTTTTACGACCTATGGCATGTCAATCGTAAGTAATGTGCTAGATATCTCCGGCGTGAGTCACTGCGGTCGTTGATTGAGTCTTGGTTCCACCACGCCTGCTGAGGGGCCCTCACCGACCGCGGTACGACAAATACTCGTCCCGTTTTGCTTTGATGCTCACTCTCATGGCAGACGGCAAAAAACGTTGCTCGATTTCCTTGTTCAGTGCCTGCCGTACGTTATGCAACTCCATCGACAGCTGTTTCCGACTAGCTGACCAGAAAACCCTTGACCGACTTCCCCCCACGCACACATGCACGTCCAACTAGTCACAGCTGCCAAAGGGCAGCAGAAGCCTGTGTATACGACATCCCTCGCCCCAGACAATGTACACCATTTGCACTTGCTTCAAAATCGTCTAAAAGCAGCGGACATCTCCACTTATCTTAAACACTCTCTTCCAGGCATGACTAGAGGTAGTAAATAATAGCCCCGGCTTCGCCAGTGACCACTGCTGCCTGAGACAGCAACTCAGGCTTATGGTGCCGTCTGCCTTTTGCATACAATCTTAAACTTCGACTTGCTGATTGTAGGGCTCCAAGCACATCCACTCGAGGCCAGCAACCTGCCAAACAGTGGCTAATATGAAAAGAAAGAAGGTTTTCGGAAAATCGAGTTGTACTCGGGAATTTTCGAACAGGTATCGCTTGTTCGTCGTCAGACTAAATGAAAAGTGTGAGCTGGGAATGCCGCACTAGATGTTTTGGGGGCAGAGGTTACAACGAACGGGATGGGATTGGGCGAATGGGTTATGGTGACGTGACTCCTGCGGCAATAGGCTGTACTGGTGAGGGGAGGTGGTAACGTTTGGATTGTGGGCCACGTGTTCGGGGGAGGGGGGTTCAGAGTCAGTGAAGTTTTACTTGACCGAGCACGGACAGCCTGCTGTTGTTTCAGGCTGGGCGCAGGTTAGTCGGCCATGTGCGAGAACCAGTATAGCGTGAAGCAAGCTCTACGTGTCTGTCAATACTAGTCGGGCTTGAGTGTCACGCTTCGATCAATTCTCTCGCTTGCCTCGTACTAGCCATGGCGATCACCTCGGTACCATTCCAATGGAAACGGTGATCACAGTCAAGGGAGTGCACAAATACGAGTGATAAAGGGTCCCGTCGACGAACGGCTAACTTATGTTTCTTGATGGGAGTCTCAATATCTCGGCCTGTTTAGCCAATACAAACACTAAGAGAACCGGCGCACGGTATGCGGTAAATGACGTTGCTTAGTTGTTCTACGGGTAAGGGGTCCTTTACTCGACATGGGCTTGCGCGCAGTGATGATGTCGGCTTGTAGATCGGAGATGCCAAAACGACTTAGTTGCCGAGAGATGGTTTCAGTTGCCAATATGGTAGGCAAATTGCTAGTACCGAGGCTAAAATGGCCATTTCTGGCTTATTAGCTATCGTCATCGTCGTCGTCACCACATCATCATCATCATCATCATCATCATCATCATCATCATCATCATCATCATCATCATCATCATCATCATCATTATTATTATTATTATCATCATCATCATCATCATCATCATCAGCAGCAGCAGCAAAAACAACAACAACAACAACAGCAGCCAGCAATACCTAATCCCACGTTTTGCGGCACTTGAGGTTGCAGCGACAAAGGAATTGTAGTCAAGGGGCGGTAACAAGAAGAGCGACATAACCATTCGCAAAGCCTCTGACGGCTGCTATATGCAGCTGGGGTGATACGCCAAGGCCAACTGACACTTAAGCGATTAAGACAAGGGCGTCGCAAGGGACTGCCCGTGTTGTCAAAGCTGACCCCGAGCCTACAGACGAAATGGCGATTTGGATTGACTGCAAATTGACACAGCGTTCAGAAGAGCCATAACTGTCTGATGACGATGACTCAATTGACTATTGCTCTAATCTGCAGGCTGCCTACTCGATGCGGCGGATCCAACTGAATAGAATTCAGATGGTAAATTGAAATTGTGGGTCGGACACAGACAGACGCTAATAGCCAGTCCATAGTCCTAACGATCAGACTACCGGAGGGCCACAATGGTGCACCCGAAACCCAAGTTGCCACTCATGAGCCAAGAGTACTTCGGAGTAGTCATTTCATTAAGTTTGCCTCTCCTCTCGGTAGCCGTTTGCCATCATCAAAGCACATCCACTGATGTCATGAGCCGAGAGAACGACAACATGCACCGTGTGTCCCATAGCATGCTGTGCGCAGAGACGGTGTCTAACGCTTGAAGTGGTTAATAATGGTAGTGGACATTGCGCTGTATCTGCCACACTACTGTTTCCTTTTTTTGTCTGAATCCGGTATCAAAATAGAGACAAAGAGATCTCAAGCGGGCTGAGGCGCAATGGCGGAACAACCTAAACTGACCGTCTACGCGTGCCATACATGCCCGGTTCGCACAAAACGGAAAAGAAAAGAAGGGGGCACTTACACTTTATCCGAATGAAAGTGCAACAGGGACTTCATTCAGAAGACGGCATTGTGGTCCGACTTATCACAGTGGCTAAGGTGAATAGAGAAAACTCTTGCCACTGTGATCTTTAGGTCTGGTTCCGTGCAGGAAGAGGAGAATTGTGACGGCAGGTTGGGAGGATTAGTATATTCTGTACAGAGGAAGCGCATAATGGGTTTGAGGAAGTTGACAGTCGAACAAGTGCACGACCGCACCTCCAAAAGGCCGGCATCCATATCGTGATAACGCGGCAGTCGGCACAGGGATATCCTGTGTTAGTCAGTCTTGAAGGTGGTTGGTCAGAGCGGAGTGGGTTGGCCTACAGATGCGCACGTTCAAACAGTCGCACTATAGACTCTCCATCCTCCTAAGAGAAGCGGGTTATTTCATGCATGGACAGCCTTCCAATCCCTGCTTTAAGGTCAGTGTGATAACTGAAAACAGCGGCGTGTAGTTTTTAACTGAGAAATATGGGTTGAGTAAGATAATTAGGAAGACTCCAGCGTCGACTTCGTTCTGTATTCCCTCTCAATGTCACCAGTAAACAGTCCGATTTGGTTGGCTAGATGATGTGGAGGTTAGGTGCAAGTGACTCGTGCAGTATGAGCTTGTGCATAGGCGTGTCATCACATGTCCATCCGCATTTGGCATTTTTATGGGCATTTACTCCGAATAACGCCTGTCGTACCCTGAACTGATCACTATAATGGCTTAGGGTCAAATCCCGTGTGGGTAGGTCCAACACCAACCTTCTGAAACCAGTTACAGCCAACCGGTAAAACAATAGGGAAATCCATTAAATCAAATATTTTTATGCATTTACCGCTTTTAGGAAGCAAGCCTGCACTAACACGAGCATTGATTTTCACTCTAAGACCATTTATAAAGCAAAATACAAACAAGGCCACGTTATCATTTAAGTTAAGAATTATTTCAGCTTTGGAACAATAATTATTTGCTTGCTTTTCTGCATGCACTGTTTTTTTTAAATGTACCAACCAATATGCTGTTGTCCCATCAAACCTTTAGAAAACGGCATTATTTATTTTAAATCTGCAGTATCTTGGCATTAGCTGCAAGATAAAAGACTTAAGGGGATAAGACCCATTTGCTGGTTTGTGTATACCAGACCATAGGAACGCAAAACCTGTCTAGTTGCCGGTGTTTTCTTTCTCAATTCTGATATTGACTTGCGGGGATATCTGACAGTTTATATCAGCAGGGTTGTTGTTTGCATGACGTCTTGGTAACAAAGAACCTAAGGGCTTTGTTCCCTGATTATCTTGCAGGCACGTCGTAAACAGCCGCGTTAATCACCGGGCTATCACTTAAGTTGGCAGACCAGGGCCCTGCGATGAGGTTACAAAGACTGTGCTAGCCGTGGCTGCTCGATTAATCCATGTTTACAGCATTGACACTTTGGGCAGTAAACCCACAAAGTCTCAAGCAGACGCCAACCAGCCAGAAGAGGGAGAACGTTTGCGTTCCAGGTATTTGCATGGGTAGGGAGGAAGGATGGTCGATCAGTGGATCGATTTGTTTGCTATCCTGAGCTTTCAAGCTCTTAGAGGACTCCATCGTCAGAGATAGGAAAGAGCAACAAATGGGGGCTAGTTATGGCGTGTGTACAAAACACTTAAAGTTTGAAAGTGTATAAAGTCAATAACTGTCTGGCGTGGGCACCGATTGACCATTGCTGACTATGTCAGTCTGCGCAAGTAGGCGAGATTGGCGTGTTGGGTGGGAATATTTAGAGGACAACCGTCAAGGGTCATCAGTTTCTGTAAATATTGATGTTCTACACGTTCAAACTTTAACTAGCCCCTCTTTTGTTGCTGTAACCTATCTCTGACGATGGACTCCTGTAAGAGCTTGAAAGCTCAGGATAGCAAACAAATCGATCCGGTGCTTGACTATTTTTCTTCGTTACCCAGAAAAATACATGCAATTGGACAATGTGACCCTAGTTTACAGTTCACGAGTAATTAGTGTTATGGGGAGCGCAAGACATGGGACTTCTAATACGCCCCTATATGACGCAAGTTTCGACCTCCGCTGCAATACGCATGACTTAAGTGTGACGTAGCATATGGAATGGCAGACATGTCCGGCACTTACTGCATGCCCTCCTGCCTCATCAATCTGGCTCCGACGAAAGTAAAATGGCAAGATCATCGGGGGTGGCCTAGGGCACAGCGACCGAAAAGAGCTGGATTGTGTATGCCACGCGCGACCTGCCAAATCTCGCCAGTTCGACTATGGTTTCGGACGATGTGCGTCCATGTACCCCATATCATGGTGATCTCTTACACGGTGGCTCACACCTGAATCAGTTTATAATAAGGGGCAAAAGCAGCTTATGTAGGCCCACTCATATACCCCTAATGCCAGCATTTGTTCTGCAAAAACGGGGGCTATAGAGTTTTGGGGGTGGGTAAATACGAAAGGCCGTGGCCGCTGAGAGTAATTTGTTCCGCATGTAAATTGAAGGTGTGCACGGTGTTTCGCGCCGCGGACTCTATTAATCTAACTCCAGAACGGTAAGTTGGCCCACAGGTAAGTTGAAGTAGATGACCTCCTAAACACCATTTCCATTTTTCGGGAAATTTAAGAAACCTGCAATTTCATAATCGGGTTTCCCGCAATAAATTAAACGATAATACAGATTAGGAAAATCTACACATATAAATCAACAACACTTCTAAATGTAGTAAAATAAAAGTGCATTTAGTATTTATTAAAGTACATTCCACTGGGTGTCCCATTTCCCCACCAATAAAACCCTGTAACCACCATTTTCGTAGGAAAACATGCAAGGAGTTGTGATTAATGAGTGGGCTTACATAAGCTACTGTTGCCTAATCAGGCAAGGCTTAAGCGCTGACTTACACAAGAGACTTACTTGCCAATTGTTGAATAAGCTGCTACAACGGCCCACGCGTTACAAACAAACGATGCGCCAAACCGGGAGAACGGATCAGGGGATGGCAGGCGCTCTTCGATACGCGCAATACTATCAAATGCCCACTCCGCGTCGGCCACCGGCGCCCGATCTCGCCAACAGTCTTTTTGAAACTGTCCTACCAGCAGGCATGGGTAGTCGAGAAAGGACTCCTCTCATTGTGACAGTTTGATTGTCGATTTCGACGACGTCCACCACGAGCTTCAACGAATTGAAGGGAAATGCAGTGACTTTAACTGGATTATAGTGAAAGTAGACTCTCCCCACTCCCACACCGAAACCCGTTTGTCAAGACAGAAGACCGAAGATAGGGGGCGAGTGCAGGTGGCTGGCGCGACCAAAACACCCAACGCGCTCACCAACAACGGGCCTCTCTAAGTAGGCTCCCACCTAGGAGCGCCATAAAGGTCACATTAAGAAGCAGTCATTGAACCTGACTCTTAGCCTGCAGTGAGCCGCTCCACACAACAAGGTACACACTGGGCCGACTGTGGTCATTCCGTCAGTTTGCAACCCTCCCAGCCACGGATTTTAGCGCACGGATTTCAAGCGCAACAGATTGTTTATAGAGAGGAAGAAAGATGCGCGGAGGTTTGACCCCACTCTCTTCCCCACCATCAGAAACAAGCCACCGCCTAGCTGATCGGTCGTCCGAGGTGGGATGGACACAGTGCTGAAAACGACAACAGGTCGGAGGTGAGCATTAAAGAGCAGGTCTTGCAAAGGACGAAAAAAAGGACAAACAGAGAGGTAGATGGAGGGGGGGGGAAAGAGCAGTTCATGGTCATCAGGTGAACCACTGGTATTTTTTTCTGATCAAAATTGTAGACAGCACCAGCTGGTGTGCTGCAACTTTCCCAGCAGACTTGTTTTCTTTTAATTAATGAACCTATCTTGTGTTGAAATCTAACTAAAATGTGTGATGACCGACTTCAAACCAGGTTGTAGAAAACCACCCATACCAGCAATACTATCTGCCTAAACTGCGGGCTGCTACTGCTCCTGTCAGTTCCCGAGAAATGAGACATAATTTAAAGGCGGAGCAGTGCAAGTGAGTTCCATCTGCGGTCGGCGGACGTTTGTCGACGAGATTCAAAACCACTTTCACAGAGCACAAACCCGCGAACACAAAAAAACCAACATTATTTGCCCAAATTGGAGATACCGCTTCCATGTACTTAGATATACGACAGGCAATAGACGCTGTCTGACCTTCATGACCCCTGCTGTTTACATTTGTGGAAAACAGGGGCTTTAGAAAGCAGATGAGTGTGCGCAGAGTCTAATACTGAAGCAGGGGGTCTGTTCGCCGGCTGCTTTATGCTCCTACTCGGGGGTGGAAGCATAGAAGGGTAGTAGTACTCCTTCTTATGCGATTATACGTCTGAACTATGTAGCTGCACTCGCACTCACTGCATCAACCACGCCCCTATGCATGAACGAAAAAGGCCGCTAGCTACATGGCAGTCGTGGCGTGGTATTGGCATGCAAACTTCATTCGAGAGGCACCACATCTCCTGTCTGCTTCTTATTCCGATAAGAGAATCGCATTTGGAGCTGATGAATCCGACGAATCAAAGCATTGCTCCCAGGGTGTCTCCTCCGTCAGTCACGTACATCTGGGTTAAAAAGACTAGGTTTGACAAAAAATTCACCTTTCCAGTGACGATTACGTTTCCACTAATCCATCAACCCCGGGAGCCATATCGTTACCTTTAAACCTGCAGTGGTTTGGCTATTAAATTTTGCTCAACTATCCATAAAGCCAACAAGAAAACGAAAGCGTTATTTTTCATTAAACGTTTCATTGTTAAGACTTTAAGGGAAAAATAAATGTAAGGATTATTTCTATGGCCCCTAAACATGATTCGGGAATAGGAACCCTTCCCTGCCCAAGTAATAAAGCCGTCCCTAGGCATAATTCCAGGATGTGTTAATATTTCCGCGTCCTGAGTCTAAAACTAATCCTAACGTAAACCCAAACTGCAACCCTGTTTCTAACTTCAACCTTATCCTAAACCCTAACCCGACCACAAACCCCAATCCTGATCTTAAGAGTGACGTCGACCTTTATCTAACTTCAGGCTGGAATTCGGCGCATAGGCAACTGTATTGCCAAAAGTACTTGTTCTGTTGTTCATTTGTCAACGGGTTGTTCAACTACTACACAGGAAAGGTAATTCCTGGATATTATCTACTTGGCAGAACGGGGCTTTCACTTGGACCTGGGTCCATATATCTGCCATCATCATACTGGATAAAAGAGGAGTACTTAAATAGTGCGTATGCTAGCTATCCAGTTTCGATGTCTGTGAAATTTCCTTTATTTTTTACAGGAGGGATACAAAACTACTCGTTTACCGTACTACTTTTATCGAAATGCTTTAGCGCTTAAAATATTGGTACCTCAGCTAGTGCGTACTTGATTCCTAAACAATTCAATAATACCTTTATAATTTAAAAAAACCCGACCCATGTTTTACGTTTTCCTGTAATTCCTTAATGACATCCATGCACTTTCGTTGATACACTTTTATTAAACTTGGTCTACATTCGTAAAAACGATTTAAGCACGCCTATAATAAATGCATATATTTTTATTGCGTTTCTTATTCTACGAGTAGCATGCTGACTTTACCACTATGCAACATCCTCCCTTCTTCAGATGTAGATTCAATCGAATGAACTAGGAATTTATTTTCATGTTGTTGTTGTGGAGTCTCGCTCGAGAGACGATATCCGGTACGCATTTGCAACTGCTTCTAATTATGTGTTAGTCCTTTCATCCGAAGCTTCAAACGACTACCAAATCATCAATTCCCACAGCTTCTAAAAATTGCGTATGTGAAATCTTCTATTTTTTTTAAATCGTAACTCTGAAAAAGATGCAATCTCCTATAAAATTAATGCCGTAAACGCGCTTTCTTCGTCTGTTATGTAAGCCCAAGTTAAGCATAACCGAGGATAAATGAAGCACCAATTTTTTTCTGCGTATCATAAAAAAATGCACGCATGATTCCGCCTCTAAGATGACTCAAAAATACCTTTTGTATTTAACAGCATACAATTGACCCTATCCATTCAATGGCCTATCTAAAAATATAAGTCAGTCCACTGTGTTTCAGGACGTAGATTTTGCAGCAAGCTGTAACAGAAATTCCTCAATTCTTACAGGCATTCTTCTGACATTTTTGCAATAAGTTTGGTTAAGGTAAGCCACTGTGTTGGGAGTTGATTCATTGCACTTAGACAGTCTTCAGCAATGGCACATCAATTAACTGACAAACTTCCAGCAGAACAGTATATATCGCCAACTTGCATTTGAGGTTGCCTGCTCTCTCTTCTGATAGCCCTGGGTCTATGAACCGCATCCTTTAAATAATGTCATGTCTCAGAATTTTCTAAGATCACCTATGATTAAGGATTCCCGAAGGAATCCGAAACTTCAGGACAATAAAACTCTTGTTCCAGTGGTCACTTCACCTTCTTATTCTGAAGTGCTTCCTGGAACTTGCATATTCAATTCTAATATATCGAATTCTAGGAGTACAGAGGGACCTCGGTTAAGGTTGCCAATACAAGCGAACCTGCCAGTTCCAGGAAGCAATTGTCAAGAAGATGACTCGATCGCTAGGACAATACTTTTATTTGCCTGACCTTTGCGGATTCGTCATCAGAGACATAGTCAGATAGCAGTAGCAGATATGTCTACTGATGACGAATCCGTGACGGATCTCGAAACGGCAGGCGAATGAGAGTATTGTCCCAGAGATCGAGTCGTCTCCTTCTCGGTTAACATGTTGAATTAGTTTCAGCACCGAATTCGTCATCTGAAACGTTCGTCTTGTGGGACGTAACCAATCAAACTGCATCAGTTCACTAATTGGCTGCAGATGCCGGAGGACCCACGGCTTGGGAGTAAGACTCGACGGCGCACACAAGCACACACGTGCATACTCACTTCTCGCTAACTGAGCGGAAGCTCATCAACTGAATCAGATTTTCTGCGAGTGGCTCGCTCGTTACCTGAAATGCCCGTAGCTGGAGCTGCCGATCACCCGATGCTCCACTGTACTATGTCCACAAGTGTCCCAACATCCGAATATATTGGAAGTATAATCCCTATAGTCAAATTGTTCAGTAGTTGTGGTTAAATGCTGAAGCTTATTCTCAGTTGAAAGTTTGAAGGATTAAATATTATGAAAAAAAACATTATTTAATCGCCCGCGACACTGATTTTTCTGCATAATCTTCACTTGCTTACACAGATGCTTGCGAATGGGGTCGTGAAATATATCGGCAGAGGGCAAGTTAATTGGAAGAGAAAAAGAACCACAACACAAGATCATCTTCACGTTAAGCTTCTCTTACAATATTTGTGATCACTGTGAGCAGTCTGAAATGCAAAAGGGATTACATTAATAACTAACCAGAGTTAAGCTGACTGTAGGGGACGTACGAGGAAAAACTTGATATCTCCAAGCTGTAGGATATATTTAGCTGTTGTTTCTCCGCTCTTGATCTCCTCCTCCTCCTCCTCCTCCTCCTCCTCCTCATCTCCTAAAAACTCCTTAAAAGCTCGGGCATTGTAGCACGTAGACGGAGACGAGAGTTCCTCCACCTTTTGTTTTCGGTAATGACAGTTACCTGTCTTGATAATTTTATCAACAGTGGACGAAGCAAACAGTGAATACATACAAGGCTCATCTTGCTGGCCTTTGATGTCTGTCATTTATCAAGTTGCCCATTATTATTTAGTAAAATAATTGGCGGGCTGTGACTTGCAGAAGGTTTTTCACTTTTACTTATATCCGTTCTCGGCGCAGACATACTTGTGTTACAACTTTAAGCGTAGATAGAGGACATGCACAAAGTTGGTTAAAATCGTCCTCCTCCTCTTCACTGGTTGACCAGTCAACGACTTTTTTGTTTGCGTATATGGCAAACAGTCCTCAGAAATGGCAACATAACCACAGCGACAACCACTTTAATGTTAAGAAGTGGCTGAAAGAGAGAGAGAGAGAGGGAGAGAGAGCATCACAACACTCACTCAGACGGAACCTTTTGTGAAGACAGAGTGAGGCAGCCCTTCAAAAACCGACCTCTCGACCGCTAGCGCTGACGTCTTCGTGGACTAGTGGGATGGGGTAGAGAGGCAAGGGGTAGTGAGGGGGGGAGGAGACATCAAAGATTTAAAAGCTTTGTCGCATGGCTTTGCTGACCGCTTCTGTTCGCGTCACAAGAGCAAGAAAGAGAGAGCGAGAAGTAAAAATGGTAAAAAATAGGGGTATATACCTGTCCGTTCCCAATTTACACAAATCAGCCAGCGACGGACAGCCACGACAGACGCCCTGCCCTTTGGGAATTACTGTTTTGCATCTGCATATAGACAGAAGAAGCCTACTGTCTACTTTCGTTATCCTGAATCCGTACAGACAACACCAGTAGCAGCTAAACAGCAGGTCAAAGACATGACGCCAGAGAAACAGTCATACATTGGTGTGTGTCTAAGGTTTTTGAAAAACACGACGATTTTTTTCCTGGTTTCGTCACGCTCTCCGGGATAAAATGGATCATGAATCAAAGGGACGGGGGGAGAGGAAGGAACAGACGTTGGCGGGCAAGCAAATGGTGCATAAAAATTCCAATTCTTGTGAGAATTTGCAAGTCAGGCACTTTTCGTGGGCCCAGAGAAGGAGGTGGTATATGAATGACACCGAGTACGAGCCCAAACGTGTGAAGGTCACTGCAAGCAGACGAAAGCTCAGCGCATGTCTACGGCTTCAAAGCCAAAAGGGTTGTGGATTTCTGCTCTAAATAACTGAAGTTCAGTCTACTCATAGCCGTTTTTAAAAAACGTTTGAAGTGCAACAAAATGTTGTAGCTTTAACCCCAAAAAATATCAAGAAAAGTCACTAGGATTTTTGAAGTTCAGCCCAAGCAAACGACGCTCAAGAAAGCATAGAGAGAACAAGTCACTAAAAACAAAATTTGAACAATAGACACTTCATTAAGCACCAAACAGTGTTACCAGCTTATGGACTCTATTATTTACAGGACCGACGCCTGACAGACTGAATGAAAATTTAGTTGTATATCCATACTCAAACTATCCAACGCTGTGGATGCTAGATGTATCGTGTACACGAGGACCAAATCCGCAATTCCCTATTCCCCGAATTCTTATAGAACTCTAAACGAACGTTAAAGGGCTTTTAAAGCTAGTAAATTACAGTAATTCGAAAGGTCGACCATAGTTTCAGCCAAGGTTGCATACCGAGAAACCCTTTTGGCAGAGTTATTTGCACCTTTTTGTTAACCATTCAGCACTCCGAAAGCTGACGGACCTTAGGTTCCAAGGATCTATTATGCCTTAAAAGTGGATACCCAGAAACGAGAATAATTTATTTGCATAAAAAATTCAGATAATATATAAAAACAATAATTCCCTTCAGAACGCCTTCCAGCGGATGAAACGTGTTCAATACTTGCGTTAAATTTTCTGAAATTATCCTGTTGAGTGCATCTACTAATATTCTTTTCAAATCATTTTGCATTTTGAAGACCTTTTTTCCTTTGAAAGATGACCATTACAGGTGGATTTAGGTATGTTATTCATAGGCAGATTGTGGACTTTTTGCACGGTAGTCTTGTTACATTATACACAAAATTTAGCTTTTGCTGGTCAACCCAATTTTGCTCAGTATTTCATAGGATTTAAAGAAAAAGGTATGATTATTATGGTGTAAGTCGTAACTAAGCGTCCGTTTACTTACGACGTCAGAGAAAACTGGCTATTTCAAACATGCTTAAAACAGCTGAACAAGGGACCGAGGCGGTTGAAATGCCAACACATGACTGCTAATCATTAAATTAAGGGAGAGATGGATTACAAGACAGCGAATGCTAGTTTGTAATTTTACTTATACGCAGCAAACACAAATGTGCTCTAGCGCATAAAAATCGCTGGATTCATAAATCCTTGGAATTTCAATGCTTGCAAGTAGGCTATTTTAAATGAACTTTTTCCTCCTAAAAACCAAGAAAGTGCTATTGGGTCTCGATAATGCCAGCACAGTGTTTTTTACCTAACTTAGCTTCAACGCTAACTTTCAAGACCTGTCCATTAAGTCTTGGGTATATCTGAACCCTCAGCCATTAATAGGAAGTAATAAATGCACTAATGAGGTCTAGAATTTAAAAAAACCTAAAATGAGCCACATATAAAATAAGGTCTACACATCAGCTTTTGTTAACTGACATGGACTAATTGTATTTAAGGTCGCTGCTAACGCATACCCACATGCATCGGCATCCCCTTAGCAAGGTTTTTAATGACTCTTTTTGAAAGGGAGTTATCATGGATACTCCTTGAAACATGTAACATCTAACGTATACCTTTAATATTCCTTGCTGTTTTTTAGCAGCAAGGATGAAACTCTAAGATTTTGGTAAAATAATTATCAATATTTAGTTTACTTATGAAAGTCAACCAATTTTTCCTTTACCTAAAGAGTCTGTAAGATAAGGCTTTGAAGAATTCAGGTTCTTAGATTAAATTCAGCTTAAGGGCTCAACCCGGCGCCATCTTTGACGGCACTTTTCAAGTAACGTTTTGAAAACGGATGGTGCATACAACTTGCCAAGGCTCCTGAAGCACTTTCCCCAAACAGGTGACCTGTAAGCTTCCAACCTGGTACATGTCAGTTTAAATCGCGAAGCACATGCAAATTCTTTCGGAATTTTGTATGCTTTTCTTCTTCTCTTGCAAACACCCTCTGAATGCTCTCTCGCTAGACACTTACACCGGCTGCCAGCTAACCCAGTAATTGCGGGCGAAGTTATGCGGTTAACAGGCAAGCAATAAGCAGGCAGCTAAGCGACCTAGCTCTGGCAACAGAACATTATTCTCTTTGTTTCACTCTCTCCTACCCCCCCCCCCCCCTCCAGTGGTAGGCTGTGAGTGGAGAATGGGGGGAGGCTGCAATTAGCAGGCCAAGGGGTGGGTGTGACGCCTACTGTCGACTTCATACGACTGTCTAAGTGGAGTGACCAATCAGCAACTCACAATTTAAGAACATGTTCCCGTCCGCTTCAGTATATAAATGACATGTGCGTGGACCAGAAGACGCAATCCCCTTGACAGATCCGGAACCAGATAACGCAATTTCACTTGGTGTCTGGGTTGACTGACGGATTTTCTCAACTCTCAGTGGTACGTAAGCTCACCTCCTAGGGTGGCCGTTTTTTTAATCTTGCTTATTAACGAAGCCTTGAGTAGTTGACAATCATACAATCACTTCCTAAAGGCGTGCGACTTTAGAAATGCACATGCGACTAGCCTTAGCTTTTAAATGCTTTTCTGCTCAGATCTTGATTTAAAACTATAGAAAGGGAACTATTTTATTACTAGTATTACTATTCAAAGTATGCCTTTTTTACCAGCTACTGGAGATTTAAGTGCATGATGAATTAGTAGAACTCACAAACCGTTTTGAATTGAATCAAGCTCTAGGGTAGGGGCTGCATTCTGGCTCTGGAAGACGGGCTGTGTTCTTGTCACCTAGCGAGTGACGGATAGTTTAGCTGGAACTGAAATGTACTATTATCGTGTCTTATTTGGTTGGATGGCATGCGAAAGCAGCAGCCACTGGCAGGTGTCAGGTCTCGTTAAACGCAAACATATGCAGCTTAAAGTACACCACGCTGGTGGAGCTGTTTTTTAACAGCGAGGGTTTCGTGTTCTGTTCTTTTTCTCTGTGGCACTGGGCAGTCGCCTTCTTCTTACTGGCGCCTATAGCAGCATGTGATTTTACTTTGGAGTACATGCAGTCGTCCTAGTAAACACAGGCACTCCGAAATAAATACTCGCCTTAGGGGCTAGAGGCTCCAATTCCAGTAGAAACCGACTTCAAATGAAGGCTGAACCCCTCGTTTTGAAAGGTACGCCCTTCGTACTACTCTTACAATAACTACTCATGCATGCATACACAACTAATCGCGTTTAAAAGTTCGAAGCGTTCGGGTCTCTTTAGCTCACTAACTGTTTACGCGTACGGCCGGGAGGGGATAAGCTAACTGGTAAGTCACGAATGTGGCTACTCCCCGGAAGTCCATTGCATTGGATAGTTCTGAATGAGAGAAATCAGGCGTAGGTAGTTGTTTTGTGGATGTCTAGAGGGAGGAAGAAGGCTCACACACAAACACAGTTTACTAAATTGGATCCCACTAGTCACCGAAACTAAATCAATTATATTTTTCTTCCTTTATAGAAACGAGACCAACGCGAAAATGCTGTCCATACCGTTAATTATGATAATGCTCTACGTGATCACCGCGGCTGCGATGCCCTCTGCAGGCCTGGATGTCATTCGCTTCAGCCGACTGGATGAGAGACCAGGCATGGCGGAGTTGGACTGCAGCAGTCCAAATGCTCCGGTCTTCTGTCGCTATGCTTTCGCTCGCCGTAGCAGCGGCGGTGCCGGTGGCAGCAATGAAAAGTGCAACTACCTGGTGACCATGCGTCCCGCTCTCCAAGCCGCTGCCGCCGAGGAGGAGGCAGAGAAGTACACCTTCTGTGCCCAGCCACGAAAACCTGTGCCCTGCGCTATCTACGCCTCCAACCCGGACCGTCGCTGTGTGGTGCCGCCGATGGAGATCAGTCGGTTTGACCTGATGATCATGTACATTGTCAACCAGGAGCAGAAGGCACGTGTAATACGCCTGCTGAACCAGAAGCAGAAGGGTGAGAAGCTGGACCCCGTGCTGCAACAGGAGCTGGACGCCATCCTCTCGGACAATCTGGACTGGCTCTGCAGTCGCAAGTGCGGCAACGAGTCCTGCGAATTCCTCGCCCACCTGGAGTTTAATGAGAAGACCCACGGTGGTGGCATTCCCCGTATGCCAATTCTCGTCTCTGATCTGGGTGCAGATGGTGTGAAGTCCAGTCTGGCGCGTATCGTACTGCCCATGGGCACACCGGAAATTTCGGCCTTGCTTAACAAGAAGATGACCTTTAGCTCGGTGGAGTCACGCGCCCTTATGTCTGTTAGCTGCAAGAAAAACAACCAATTCTTTGCAGTCTAACAGAAGAGCCAGATCCAGAGGCCTACTACGGGTCAAAACAAAACAAAACTCACAGAGAGCGAGAGAGCAAACCCAAAAAGAGAGAGAGACATACAGTTCTTATGCTTCTTTATAACTCCTCGTTTTCCCCCTGTTCTTTGCCTGCATTCCAAGAGTCAGAGTCACAGAGAAATACATTTAGAACAACAAAACCACCTCCAGAATTGCGCATTTATTGTGTGTTTGTGTGTGCACGAGATTCGTGCTTTTTATTCTACTATCCCACTCTCCTGTTATTCCAATTACTTTGATAACTTCATACTGACATGTGCTCTGCATATGAAAACAAAAAAACATTCACAAAAAACATCAGACTTGAATACTCAACTATTTACTTAATAAAATTTCCTTAATGATATGAACTTCTGTCTACGTTGGGGCGGAGCTATTGGGGCCAAAAGTTTGCTACAAGTATCCTGGGCTCCTCGTTTATGCTGATAGTTGCGAAAAAGCGAATGAGATCAGTGGGATAACGACCTTATACTATGGCTTTCTTCCTGAATCAAAGACGGTAGAAAAAACGGGCCGGGAATGTGCCAACTAGAACACATTAGCTGAAGTTAAGATATTATACACAGTGTGGAGTACAACGCTGGACATTGCGCACATCTCAACCCGAGTCTTCAGTAAGGAGTGCCATCAAAGCTAGATACTTATGTGGGCGAAGTGGGGTCATACATATTATCGGGGAATCAACCATTGGAAGCGATGATAGTCTGCGCTTACCGGATCGACAAGAGGGAGCAGTAGACAATTCGAAAGATTCGCACACATGCATAGGGATCGTATTTCGGGACAAAACAAAGTCCCGTCTACGTGTGCAGTAGAACTACGGAATCCACACAGTCACGTAAGTGGTACTTCATTAGAAATTTGACTTGCCACAGAGGCCTCTACAGAGGTAGGTGTCGCATTTTGGCGTTAAGTCCAAAATACAATAAAGTTGATGCGCCGTTATCGTCTTCCCTATCGTAAAACTCTCGCAAGACCAACCCAAGTCGACTGTGGAGGATGTTAGGTGAAGCGATTCAGATGGTTTACAAGTTCGATCTAACGTCCTTTCTGCACTGTTTTGGCTTTTGGTTCAATCAGACACAAGACTTCAGTTCGTTTTGTTGATCTGCACTTGTATGGTAGACTGCTATGTCATCAGTCCCCCAGGGCGGTTCCCGGTTTCTGTCGATCGCCTTCAAGCACATTAATGCACGTGCATGTGGCCTGACAGTTGGCCCTGAATATATTTCTGTTCGTGTAACCTAGCTATGCTAGGAGGTGACGAATTATCACAACTAGCCCCTAACAACTTCGAAAAACGGTCGAAAGTTCCCCTTCTTGGCCACGAAAGTAATAGCTCTCGTCGAAATCCAAATAAGCTGGGGGGGGGGGGTAATTAAAGCCTGGGCTTCTGATGAGAAGTCAGACAACTGACACATCGATCTCGCGTCCGTGTGTTGAGCAATAGTCAGTCGCTTCCAGACCTGCCGCAGTAGTCACTGATTTGCTATCACTCCCTATGGCGATCACGTGTTCTGGTGTGAATGTCGTCACCTCGGAAGATAAAGTCCTGTAGGAGTTCGACATCTCACAGTAATAAACAAATGCTGTTGGTGTTCCCGTTCATTATTACTTTTTATTTCCAACACTTTTATCTCAAACACACACGCTCTCTCTAACCCGTGCATATCTTACCCGCTTTCAATGAATAAGTTAATGCCCATTGCTGATTTGCGAACCCTTTAGTCCAGTGGTTTTTGCCAGCAAAAGCCTCTAACAACGCACATCACAATTGCAAAGGCAATATGTGGCTAGCAAAGCATTGGGAATGGGTGTTTATCGCCTTCAATGAAATTTGATGGTTATGCCAGCGAACACTTGCACTGGGAAAACAAAGAATATACAAAACGAGATGTTTACCATGTTACTGGAGCGAAGAAATGGCATGGAGATTTTCCTATATTGTCGGCTTATCACTGGAAAAGTTCTATTCTCAGGCAAGGCGTGTGCGTGTGTGGGGTTAGTTCAGTTGTAATTTTGTAAGTTTTCCGAAAAGCGAACGCTTTGTTCCCTGTAGCATGAGAATCACAGCTATGCTGACGGAGTTGAAAGCTGGTGTGTGATTTTACTGCGTGTTTGCAATTCAGCCTCTTGAAAAAGGGAAATTTAAATCAGTGTACGGACAATTCCGATTCATGTCCGTCAGTCTGATTACGAATTGAGAAGAAGCAGACATAATCGTTGGGACAAGGACCTTATTCAACGGATTAGAGGGGACAGTCCTGTGATTCGCGAGTTGCCCGAACCCTGATTTACGGACTCCCAGTCTTCAAACAAGTGTATTGCCCTGCCCAAGTCGTATTTGGTGCTGAGGCTGGGTTTGGACAACGCAGTTGGCTACTCGGGGCATGCTCAGGTGAACGCATTTTCTAACGCCAGCACTAGGGAGCCGCGTGGCTGAGCAATCATCACGTCCAAGTCTACCACAGGGGATGAAAGTTCAGCAGGTCACGACCTGCATGTCAGCCATCAAGGCATTAGCACACATGCGGGCAACTATCCTCGATAGGAGGAGCCGTAAACTGTCATATGTATATGCTAGCGTAGCGAATGTATCCCACAGATACTGCAAACAACCCTGTAAGAGCCCCAACTCTTTATGGAAATCGAACTCCTTTTCTTTAAGGAAGGCATCCACATGCCCCCTCATTTAGTAGTCCCTGGGAGCCTCGTCAACCCCGTCCTAACGGACTTACACCACGACTTGGGCCAAGTCGATCAGGCGAAAACTGAGGCAGCGGCTCGTCAAAGATTTTAGTGGCAATATCTTCGAGAACAGGTAGCCACATTCTGCAACACTTGCTCTACGTGCACAAGCTTTAAAGGTCCGAACCCTCAACCTCGAGCACCCCTACAATCCATGGCCACCGGATCCCCTTTCGAGGGAGTCGGCATAGACGTGATGGGGCCTTTACCCTTCACCGACAACCAAAACTGGTACATTCTAGTCATGGTTGACTATTTCACCAAGTGGGCAGAAGCGGTGCCCTTACCTTGCCAAGATGCGGCTACAGTTTCCGATGCATTCTTGTCGACTTGGGTCTGTCGTTTTCGTGCCCCCTGTCTCTCCACTCAGACTGCGGCACCAACTTCCAGAGTAAACTCGTGCGCGACGTCTGTGATCTACTTCGCATTCACAAGACCCACACCACTCCGGCACAACCTGAAGGAAATGGACAGACAGAAAGAACAAATCGTACCATCATCGACCTACTGAAGGCGCTAGCTGAATCACATGACCGTCGGAATTGGGACCTTAGACTACCCTACGCCATGATGGCCTATAGGGCTACGCTGCACTCTTCCATGGGTTATTCCCCTTTCTTCCTTCTCACTGGCCGTCGTCTTCGACTACCTTCCATTTCCTTACTTCCACTTCATACTCCCGACGGCTCGTCTCCGGACGCATACGCTGCTGAACTACAAGAAACCCTACGTCTGGCTCATAACCTCGCCCGTTCTCACCTTCGCTCGGCATACGAACGACAGAAATCTTACTTCGACAAACAAGTAAACGGTACACCATATTCCCCATATTCCTCCACCAGCGCACTACAACCCCGGTGGGGATACCCTTCTGCCCGTAGGAAGGCCCGTTCGTTGTGGTCAAAACCATTTCCCCTTCCACTTACCGCGTTCACGACGTACGCGGGTCCCCTTCCTCCCACCGACTCACCTTCTCTCCCTGTTACGCCATCAAGCTCCACGGGACCCCCCCGCCCCGTAGACCTTTACTACCTCCCCATTCTACCCAACCACCTAGTCCCCCAGCCGGTCTCTGAGGTTGAGATAGGTACCACTGAACCTCCTGCGGCTCTGCGGACAGAGCCCCCTCTTGACGGGGGGTGCGTATAAGAGCCCAACCTTACCCTTTTGTTTTAATGTGCTTTTGTAATTTTCAATTTTAGTGTTGGAGAGCAGCCAGGCTAGTGGAGTGGAGGACGCGTCTGGAAAGCAGCAGTTGTTTTCCCAACCGGATGAATTATTGTATTTGTGTGTTTATGGTTTTGGTCCAATCAATTCTCGTTTGATACGGAGTTTTACGCATTGTGTGTGTGTGTGATTGTTTGAGGACAGTTTTACGTCACCATGGTACTTCAGGCGATTGATCAAGAGCAACAACAGTTCGAAGGTTCTACTGTAGAAGGAAGTGATCCAGTGAAGAACGAATCTATCCCCGAAAAGGAAGATACCCCTAGCCTGCCTGTAACAGCCCACATATGAATTACACATTTCTGCTGTTATCTCTGCTGATGGATCCGCAACAGAATACGAAACGTCAGACGAATAAATTTCTTGTCTCAGTGATCATATCTGCTCCTTTTCAAGTACTTCCTGGAACTCACATTTTTTGCTTGTACTGAATCCAAAATCTTAAACAGCCAGACAGCTATCAGTCGCTGACAACAGTTGTAATATTTCTCTCTCTGCCTTTGCGCTCTTCCAATGTTACAAAAGAAGACTTCTTGGGAGTTTCGTAGTTGTGTTAGGAGAATGTGTTAGCACTTGGGTCAATGCGCGTTTTTGTATTGCCCATTCGAAGGCAACAAGCATCGTTTATGTGAATATGCCCTTGGCCTAGAGGAGGCACAATAAAACTTTGGAAATTTGGCCAGTGCTCACATTTGAGAGTAAAAGAAAGCTACAAGTAGCGCTGAATTTCGGTAGCTACTAGCAACTTCAGGAGGTTATCAACTTCATGAGCTTAGTGTAAAACAAGTTACATTCGCTACCTGCATGCTTCAGACGACAGTTTTCTAACAAACAAGACTAAATTTTACAATTTGGTGCGTAGGACCATCTTGGGGGCTGATTGTTTGGCATCCAAATAAAAGCAGCAGCATAGACAGTAATCTAAGCAATCAGAACTATCAGTCCGAGTAAACAGCATGACACGTTCAATTACCCTCATTTTTAGTAGCCATCATGCGCCAAGTCTGTTGACCTCAGTTAAGCAACCTTTTTTTAGCATAATCAGTCGCAAATTTTGTTATGAAGCAAAGTATTGTTTAGTCTTTGACGAGTTTTAAGTAAACTCTTCTGCTAGCGCTGGGTTTTTTGTTCGTTTAAAATGTCAGAGTCAAATAAGTCCATAGTTTTTGTGTGAACTCTAGGCGAGTTAATGCTGCTACTTTCACCTTTTAGCTGACAACCGGAGCAATTTGACGTGGAACCAGATTATACTCGGACGGTTAACAGACTCTTGACTGTCAATAACTTAGTCTAGACGAACTGGAAATTTTTAGAAAGTGGAAACGATCGATAATGCGATCCCTCGCTAAGAACAATTCAAGACAAGCCAAGCGCGATACCCTCGATATGACGAATTCAACTACCCATACCGAACCGTGAGGAACAACAACGGCGGGTAAAATGTCCGCTATTGATACCATAATTCACATCAGGTAACAGGTAGTACATGAACTTAAACAGCGGAAAATGCAAGTCAGGGAACTGCGTAACAGGTATGGAAAAGGGCTACCGCAAAACTTCTTTGCAAAATATCGGGGCGAATTGAAAGCCTTTTAACTAGTAAATGAAAATATTATATCTGCATATTTTGACATCATTCCTTTTCCAAGATCATATTGCCCGCGCCGTCTTGATTCCTGCCAATTTACCGAACTATGATTTACACTAAATCATAATAAAATACTCTTCGATTATAGTATTTAGGAAAGTCAATACTTTGTATTGCCTTAATAAATGCAGACAGCCTCATGAATGCTGTGATCTTGACAGTCACCTGTGGGCGCTGAAGCTTGTAATTCGATGGAGTGCAGTTAGGTTGAGGTGGGCAGATGAACGTTCCAATTCACGTCCATGAGTAGTATCAGAACGGCACCTAGGACCATTGATCCCAGACAGATTAAGTACAGTTTCTTTAATTTCCAGAGAAATTGACTTCTGTTCGCGGTAAACATCAGTATATTCAAGGACCGTAAGCGTAGAACGAAATCGTAAGTGTATATTTGGGTTGAAATCCACCAAGCCCTGTGAAATATGCACTTTCTGCTACAGACAGGCTTTAATAGTATAAATTGATATTGCAACTTACCATACGAGTGGCCTATGTACTAGCTAAAAGGCCCAGACACGTGGTTCGCCGATCTGAGCCTATTAGTTAATATCTAGGCTGTTAGTATGGTAAGCAACAACATCAATATATCCTACTAAAGCCTGTCTGTTGGCAGCAAGTGCATATTTCGCAGGGGTTTACGGGTTTCAACTCAAATATACACTTAAAATTTCATTCTACACCTATAGACCTTAAATATGCTGATGTTTAACGCAAAAAGAAATTAATTTTTCCGGAGATGTAAAAGCTGAACTTTCAAAACTGATATATCAACCAAAAAGCAGACAAGGGAAGCTGGGGGACCCACTGATGAGTCGGATCCCAAGCAGCTGAGTCGAGCAGCGGCAGAATACCGGTGGAAACACGTGTCTTAATCTTTTATATAGGACCATGGCTGTTAGTGTGGTAAGTTACAGCATCAAAATTAATTGCATTCGGTTCGTCCAAAGGATTTATGCGCCGGTTGAAACCCAGAAATTAAAAATACCGCTCAATTTAACTAGCTTATCGATATTTAAGAGGATTTTCCAAAGACTAGGATCCCAGCAACGTGTAGATCAGTCTCCGAGTGTCAGCGTCTAACCCGACCTTCAACACATCAACTGAGAGAAATTTTGTTGAGATTGCAAATCCTGTTTCGTTCAATGTTTCTTCAAGTTTAAATGCATACGAAAACAGCCCACCATCTCCGGCTGAGCGGAACAAATAAGTCTATCGAAGTTAGTTACGATTAATTACTGTGCGTATTGACAGCACGTTGGCAAACTAGGTACTCTCATAAACTAATTGCTATGGGTTGTAGCAGGTGACTTCAGTGATATCAATTTCCAGATATCTACATATTCTATGCCAACCACGTTATACTATTAGCGAATAATAACAGTTAATCATAATTATCATGGTAAAAACAGTAAAGTTAGCAACCTCAATGGACTAAGTTAATTAGACCGTAGAGAAGGGTAATGGACGCAAACCTTCCACGAGGTCTTTACATCTAAACAGTCCCCTCTTGTCTAGCTAGGTTTTCTGATTCGTCGCAAGTCCCAAATGCATGTTTTGCAGGACAAGCAAATTACATCTCTCTCTCATTAAAAAGGCTCTCTGTGTATATTTGTTATTTGCTTTTAATGGCTGGAAAAGTGAAGGAATGCACCTTATAGAAATAGAGCTCATTAATACGGCAATGATTTAGGACAGCGAATGGCACATTCTGATTTGCTTAAAAGTTCCAACTTAAAGCCTTCGCAGGCCATCGCATGAAGACTAGCAAAATATAACTGAGATGGGGTGTATTCGTTCCTGGCTAAATGCTATTTATAAGTTAGACACGTCTTAACCTGGCTTTGGCAAGACATCGCGTCTGAACATGCTTAGTGGTTCATAAGGTCTTCTGATTCAAAGATCTACCAGTTGAGTGGCGGGCGCGAATCATTTGGAACACCATGAGGCCAGGTAGATGAGTGTTAATCTCCCGTTAATTTCCATATATTTTTTCCCAACCGACGGAAAGATGAGACCTCAGTCCTCTGCTTGCAGCCAATGGATCCGTTTAATCTCGTCTATTTATTTTTGACTGCTCTATGGTGGACGATTGCAGTTCCCTTTGTTTCATAATCTCAGGAACTGTAAGGATGTACACCGAAGCGATCGCTAAAAAAACATTATTTTCTCGACTTTTCGGACTCCAGCTCAAAGTCATCCTCAGTGACAGCATCAGAAAACCCTAGATCCAGGAAACACGGAGTTGGCTAGACGCGCAGTATTTAAACAGGGAAAAAGAATTAATTCGTGCGTTCCTTCAAGATCTCATTAACTGTCGGGAGAAAGTTCGCGCGAGTAATCCAGAAGTATACCATCAAAACAATGCAAAACACGTCAGCGAGATTCAGTAACTGATTCATTCAGCATGCAAAAATGAATAAGGATAGATTGTTCGGAATAATTTAAGTAAAGGTCTGTCATGCCCCAATAAAAAACCTGGGAAACATTACGTATACGGTACTCCACACGGGATACGGTAGTTGAGATGGTCCACACATGTAATATATACACAAACCTAAAACATAACAATTTGCCTGACCCCAACCTTGTCATTAGCACAAATTCAATGGTCAAAACTCACCGTAACTGCAACTCTAACTTGCATTCAAGCTAACCTTAGACCTAACCCTATACCACGTGAGATTTGAAAAAAAGATACCATGGCATCGCCATTGGTTCTCGTCCCCATATCCTGTTTAGAAACCATAAAAGTCATCCTTGGCAAAACTCTAATAACGGTTGTATTTTGCATGCGCTTGCCTGTAGGCAATCGAACACACTGTAATGCGTCAGCTTTACGAACGATATGGACTACTGGTCACGGGTAGCAGTATCGTTGGCGCCATTACGACGGAGACAAAGTACGACGAAAAGAAGTGATGGACACTCAAATTTCCTCTTCTTTGAATAAAATGGACAGTGAACCAAGAAACTAAAGGGTTATGAAGAGCGGAATTCAGAGGAATTATAAAGAGCGTATCGGTGGTGTTTACAGGACGAAAAAAAGGCCAACGCAGTCTGTGCAAATTCAGTCTTGACCTTGATAGTCATCAAGGTCAAGGTCAGTTGGGAGACGTGCTGAGTGGTTATAGGGGCTGTTTTTGTCTGACTGTGTTTTTGCGCACCCAGCCTGGTGCAGGGTCGATGAACAGGAAATAAGTGTAAACCATAGGCTGCAGAGACTGGAACCACCCTCTCTCACCATTTACACTAGCAGTCTCTGACATAAAAGCAATAAAAACACTCCTGGCGCCTATTACTAGGTGATCTAGCCCAAAACCCTGGTGCCATGAAATTGCAGACAGAGAACTAGCGAAAAAATATTTTGACTGGGGACAAACACACACAGACGATAACGGTAGATGATAAAGCAGTGTACCGAACGGGCATAGGGAGCTGTTGGCGAAATTAGTAGCCATTGACAAAATAAACCAACTCACTTGGTCACGCACGTGGCTGAAGAAAATCCTGCGCACGCCTCTGCTGTGCCATTTGCAGGTAGGTAGTTATCTCTAAAACCCCGCTGATGCCAACTTGAATAGACTACTTATGCCATACAGTCCCTGACAGTAGCATTGGTTGGGAGAAGGAAGAGCGCTAACTGCCAATACAAGTGAACATGCAAGGCACAGGAAGTAATTGAGAAGAAAACGACTCGATCGCTGGGATAATACGTTTATTTGCCTGACGTTTGGAGATCCGTCGTGGATTCGAAATTAGCAGAAAACCGTAGCCAACAGTAGCTACCGGTTTCTTCTACTGTTTTCTGCTAATTTCTCTGATGATGCGGCCGTGACGGATGTTGAAACGTCAGGCGAATAAACATATTTTCCCAGCGATTGAGTCGTCTTCTTCTTCTCAGAGCGCTTATTGTGCGTCTGACGTTTCCGGTAGCTGTTTCATCTACCTATCAACAGAGAGTGGACATTCCACCCCGTGACTCTCGTTATATGCTACATCTCTGTTTCACGTGCGCAGCCGGCTAAAACCAGCTGAGCCGCTGCGGGTGGCCGGCACCTCACTGTCACCTGTGTCCCGCAGTCGTCCTCTCCGTTGACCGCCCGTAGTGCTGGGTCTGCCACCGTATACGTCCCCGCCCCCGCACGGCACGTTCGCTTACCGCTTATTGTATGGCATCGACCTGCATCTCATCCTGGCTTGTTTCATGCCCGTACACATTGGTCGTAGAGATAGTTGGCGGCCTTCTGATGGGAGAGGGATAAGCTTTATTTTGAAAATATCATGCAAACATTTTCAGTAAAAAATTCCGCCATTCACAATTGATAAAATAAAGCACAGAAACCACGTAGAAGGCTTGTAGACTAGATAAGGGGCAGGCAAGATGACGGAACCGTTTAACTGAGTAGTTGGCGATATCCAGGCTGCTTTTGGTTCTCTTGATGCGTGATCATCACCTCGGCCGACAAGTTCAAGGTTGTAGACGTGTCCCATCCCTGCAGCATGGGTTGCTACCTCCGAATTTGGTATATCTGCTTGCAATGAACTCACCACTGTTCAGCCAATTTTGTATTCACTCGGTAACCGATTCCATGCGGCATTAACCGAAATTCCGAAAAGCGTAATATCTAATCAACCCGTGACACCTTTTCCGTGATATTTCAGCTACAGCAAAACGTTAGCAGCTGCATGCAGTCGGTTCTGGTTGAGTGCTTCAGTAGTGTTCTGTTTTTAGTGATTTTCGATGTTAATATAAATTCAGAGATTTTCTGGAAAAAAATGTGCGAAAATTGCCTCTTTTCCCTATTTGCTATCAAACAAGATTTCCTTCGATTTGCATACTCCCTGGAAGAGGGGTATGTTTAAGTTTTTAACGGGAAATGTTCGTCACCCCCCCCCCCCTTTTCCTACCAGAGAAAGAGAAGAATATGCTTTATTTTGAAAACTTCGTTTCAACTTTTCAGAAAAAACGTCCTCCGTTCGCAGGAAAGAAAATAAGGCACAAAAAAATCACAACCCTGGGAAATCTAAAGCAAATCTAAAGCAATGACTGCAATTTTCGACATCGTGGATGAATATTCTTAGAAAGTTAACAAACTGTAGGTCAAATTGGATTGCTTTTAAAAGGGCGTTAACCTCGTGCACTGATGATCTCATTGTAGTTCAAATACACAAAGAGGGATAAAATCGGTTTACAATGGACGAAGTAGGCTAACTTATATAGGAGAAAAAAACATTCAAATACAGGGAGCAAATGGCGGATCCACATGAAAAGCCTGCAGGTTTCAAGTTAAGATTATATTCTGCCAAATTAAGATATGGCATGAACTCTCCACGCATTATTTATGTACACTATGATTAACTCTATGCAAGCACAGAAAGCTCCTGCAAAAATACACACTACGTGTACGTGTACGTGATGCATCTTATATTCGATGTAGGAATTGGCATTGAATGTGAGCGAATTTAAGGCACGATCTTGTCGGCAAGGCCCCCTTTCTCCTCGCAGTCTTCTTTTATCTTTGGACTTTTGGTGCAAAAATCTACCACCAAGTGGCACTAGTTGGGTTTCCCATTTTATCCTCCGGATGATTGATATGGTAAATTAAGATAGCTATTTCAACTCTTTAGTTCACTATCCTTCTGACTTAACGGAATGCGCTGAGTTTCCGAAAATGTTAGCCTTTGATTGCCTGGATAATTGCATTTTTAAAAAGTACACAGAGGCTATTGCAGGGTTTTTCGTTAGAGACCGTCGTCCAACCCAAGAGACGTATTTTAACGAATAAAAGGCGTCTTTTAGGAACCTTATGCCAATAGGCAACGCTGCAATGCAGAAAAGTGCTTTCTACAATATCCGTTTCAATTTCTTACTAGAAGATTTTCCCCCATTCTTCTGGTAAATCAGCGATTCAACTTTCAGATTCACTTTAGCTGTTGACTAAGAAAATTTTTAAAAGGTTGACACAATTTAGACTGCGATTTCGCAGTATTTTGCGATTGCATTGTCGTTTTGCATTAGTACTGAATTGAAAACGAAGTTCGCGTTATTAGTTCCTTACCAGGCGTCTGTGATAGGCTGTAGGGAAAACTAAGTACTAGACGTTTCCAGGACCCAGATTTCTTCCCCGGTGCTCCAAAAGAATGTCGTAGTGATACATGAAGTTTTCAAGAATAAAATAACATGTAATAATGGGCTTTGCAGCTCTTACGTTCTTCTCCAAGTAAAATCATAAACGACCTAAATTAATGGAGGCATTCTTTTACCCTTTGACATTTTATACTGAATGCAACAGCATTTAGCTGCCACTTCGAAAATAAAGCTTCTGTTTTCACTGGCTGAATGCATCGACTTTTGTCTATGTTGTGCTTAAGGTAAAAGCAACTGTAATTGCCTGCGCTAAAATTTATTTAGTTTAAAAACTTTAGAGTTGTTCAGCTAACCTCTTCTTACCTTACCTCGGTTTGACCGTTTAGACGCCCTGAATTCATTTTTTTCTTTTGAAGTCGAGGCGTTAATTTCAGCTTTCTTGATATCATTCGCTTCTGAGGATCATTGATCAAAGCATCTATTAGCAGGGTTTCAGGAAAAGTCAATGTTAATTTTACGAAGAATACTTAGGCAGTTGGAATGATGTTTAGGTCACTTTCTTTTAGCCCAACAGTGTAAGTTCGACCACCGCAATCGGTTATATCCACTTTATGTATGAGAGCACGAATGGTGACTGTGGCCAGGTACAGTAAAAGTAGACGAGTCGTCATCTACCTCACTCTAAACCCTCATCCACTTCAACCGATGACAAGACAAAATCGAAATGATCGAGCAGGAATCAGGCGTAAGCCGCTTTCTCCAGATGCGGCCAGAAACACGCCTAAACTTAATTTTTAGTGACAGTTGACTTTGTGCTACCCTGCACTGCTGCTACTGCACTGTCTACCCTCACTCACCTATGGTAGATGTCTAGCCTGACTCTATGAAGTCAGACCTCGTGCTGCTACTACCATTAATGTTACTTCTAAATACTACTGACTAGGGCGTAGCTGAGTGATAGTATTTGCTGGTACAATTAATGACTGTATTGTAAGTCAGAAGTTATGCTGGTTACAGTCATCATAGGGCTCATATCCCCCTCAATCTCAACAAGACGTGTAGTAGTACCAGTGCTTGCACTGGCGCCACCATTTGTCAACGGTGATGCCGATCGAGCCAACGCTAGGACTCACATCCCTTGGTCTCGAGAAGGAGTGTGAATCTGGGTTTGAACTATTTCGATTAAATAAATGCTTGGGGCTCTGAGCACAAGAGCGTTTGCCTTGGTTTTCACACTCTCAACTCTATCCATCGAGCTGTACGGACTAAGGTTCTGTTGCTAAAGGTACGTGTCTAGGCTAAAAGTGCCAATTTTCTAATAATCATGATTACTAAGGCCAGTAGGCAGTATACTATAAGTACTGCCTGTGTGTGCTTTCTAAGATGTGGCTCGCACTATGCACTCCCAATCTGTGTGAGGTAATAGTGATTAGCATTTGAATAATAATAGAGCGTTCGTACAGTAATTCACAACTTCTACTATGCCCTTATGCCGAGCAGTTTGCCGTCTATAGACTACATTTAGGCCTACTATAGTATCTACTTTTAGTAGTAGGGCAGTACAGCATCAGGTGGGTATAGTAGGACAGTCTTAGTCAGTATAATAAGAACAGGGTAATAAAAGTGATGCTGGTATCAGGGTTTTTCTTGGTTTTGGCCCTCAACTTTATCACAGATTCTATCGTGGCACATGGTGCTACAATAGCCTTTTGCGCTGGTACTATTGCTCTATTTACCCTTTCTCATCCACAGTATGTGCCCAAAAATATTTGAGGCGAACGACTAACTAGGATGTATATCAATACTAACTTCTTCTATCTCAGACTTTAGTCCAAATATGTCAGATCCTCGTCAAGCACCAGAAGAGTCTGCTTATTTTTCGGAGATTTCAAACTTCTACAAGAGTCCATCGTCAGAGGTGCCAGCAGCACCAATATAGGTGACAATCATAGGGAGTGCAAACCAATCAACTATTAAGAACCCACTTCAGGAAGTGACTACGCAGAGCCCTGTAGGCTGGCACCCAAGCGATACATTGATTGATTGAGTTCTCATCCATGAAATAGGCTTCAATCAAGTCCCGGCTCTTGTCTCCGGCTTGAACGAGTATCCTGATGACTGCAAAGTAGAAATGATGTCCAATTTCGTAGGCGTGAGCAGCAACTTGCGATAATTCATCACCATATTGAACTCCCGTAGGAGTTTGAAAGCTCAGCACACCAAATAAGAAGTTTCGCTACTCGATGAGCCTTCTGCTCTTGTGAAAAGACATGGAATGCAAACCTTCGCGCTTACTCTCCAGATTCTATCTGCACTGCATCAGGTGATGAACATTTGAAAAAAAAAATAGATTACTTACTATTGGTAAAATTAAGTGGAACTATTCTTTACAATCCGGAAGGGGCAACCTGCGGGGTGACTAATGATTTACGAGTGCAATCGAGGCATTGTGAGTGCACTGGAGTAGCGGTGATATATAAATATCTTAAGGTCGTACACAGGCTGCAATGCAAATCCAACACCCATCTGTCATCGGCTTTAGTGCAGACTTACTTGAAACGTCAAGGCCAACATCTGTTAACTCTTGTGCCAAAATCATTCATGTACAATTTTTTTCAAGGTCCTCAGAGGTCGCCAGTCTTCCGTTCGCGGCTGGCGAGGTTTAAAAGGACAAAGACGCCTTACTTTGTGGCATCATTAGTAGTCGCCTAAAGAACGCCTTAGTGTACACAAATTAATTAGTCTGCACATAAATGTTTTATTTAAAGGCACAGAAACAACTCCAGATGGAGAGCGAGAGAGAGAAAACGAGCAAACGGAGAATGAAACTTCTCATTTTAAAAATGTAGCAAACGGAACATTCGGAATCTAGGAAATCACCGACCTCTCTAAATATAGCCCCGAAAGTGGACAAAAAGAGAAAGGTTGGTTCTTTCTAAAACAATTTGCGCTACCGTTTGTAGTTTCTGTTGAAAGGTCGAAAGAAAAGAAGCCACGTGTGGTAAAAAAACAGTGGTCAGATGAGTATGCAATTTTTTGGATTAAGCCGCCTTTTCGAGGGTTTGGCACGCCAGTAATAAACATTTCTTTTTAACGGATGGACTTTTCTTACATTCCCTGTGAGGGTCCGTGCTGGGATAAAGGCTGGGTTTTGGTTAAAGTTGGCGTTATGTTAAAGTTAGGATAAGTGATAGAATGGCGTTTATTATGATGTTTAGAGTGTTTATATTTAGTATTCGGATTAGGTTTGAAGTTAGGATAGGGAACTGTGTTTGAATTAGAATTCAGGAAAAGGCCACCTGTAGTGTTGGGGTCCATTCCATGTTTCCTTGCCTGGTATGTCGTACGCGGAGGCACTATTTCCGTGCAGAGCATATTATATCGTGTTTCGTTACCCGCTTTGAATGATCCACTAGAGAGAGAGGAATATGCTCTATTTTGAAGAAAAATATCCAAAATTTTCAGCAAGGAATGGCTGCATTCACTGACAGCAAGAGTTAAGCTAAGGTAAAAGGTCATAGAATACTCAAAGTCTAAAGGTGTACATGATATGCACTTCTTTTATGGAGATAGGTCTGATTTCCACTTCTGAGTTTCCGTTTCTTCACACATGAGGTAGTATGATAGGAATGGGAATATAGAGTGCTGATATGCCGATATACGGCAATGCATATGACGAAAGCTTTGGCGCACAGTAAGGGGAGGACGTCGCAGCCATCAGTTTAGAGTGGAGAAGAGGAGCGACCTCACTAAGAATGCGATCAGCATATTGGTTGACTGTTGTAACGTGTCGCAAAGGACGTTGGGCCGGTGACAGTTCAAACGGTCCATCCGCTGATGTCCCCCTCCCCCCCCCCTCCCGCGTGCTTCAACACAGCCGACGCGGTGACTTGCGCATGAATGAGATTATGGTTAGGGTATAGTTGCGTAGTCCCTAGTACACTCTCTTCCCCTCCCCCCTCCATGGCTTGGTATGAAGATCAAGTCAAGAAGACCGGAGGCGCGAGAGGGCATAGCAACCGCCCCCACGTCTGAGATCCCACGGAACGGGCGTGCTATCGCGGGGACAATCTGCGCCTATGTGGGCCACCACCCGTCTGCCATGGCCTGATCTGCCACTCCCCGCCCCCTGCGTTGGTCGAGCGCATCTACCACGCCAAGCCCGTTTAGAAGGCACACTACAAACACCCACCATTCCTATTCAGATTTAGCCTGTGCTTGCAACGAAAAGTCCTTGTGTAGTGGTCAAGTATTGGGAGGTTTGGTAGATTTGCTTAATTTGAGTTGACCCAATTGTGAAAAAACTAATGGCGTTTGGCGGGAATTGAACCAACGCATCAGAGAAGACCTTTGCTGGAGGTCAATGCTCTAACCGCTAAGCTACAAACGCCCTACCTTACGCCATGAATTTAATCACACTTGTGTCGATATTACCCACCCAACTTTATCGCCCATATGGAATCCACCAGAACGGAACAGTATGCTGACTGCCCAAGCAGGATTTCCTAAGCAGTCATCTGTAGAATCCACCAGAATGACTACTAGGCTGACTTAATTATTAGGAGGTTTGGCAGATTTGCTTAATCTGAGTTGATCCAATTGTGAAAAAACTCGAGGCATTTGGCGGGATTTGAACCTGCGCATCAGAGAAGACCTTTGCCGGAGGTCAATGCTCTAACCGCTAAGCTACAAACGCCCCACCTCGAGTTTTTCCCAATTGGGTCAACTCAAATTAAGCAAATCTGCCAAACCTCCTAATCATTAAGTCAGCCTAGCGGTCATTCTGGGATGGGCACATCCTGAGGAATAGATCGGTGCAAATACAAAATTATATATACTCGCGATCTAAAACCAGCTAGACACCGAGCTCGATGGCTCAATGGTTAGGACGTCTGCTGCTGACCGGCGAGCCGCGAGTTAGAAACTCGGTTGCGGCGGGAATTTCAGCTGCTACACTAGAGTTGGCTGCCTGTGGCTGATGAGGGCCAATAGCCCGAAATAAGTGTCTCACTCTACGCCAAGTGTCTGCCAGAATGCTCCTATAAAAACATAAAAAAGTGGATAAGTTTTTGAAAACAGTCAACTTGTGGGAGGCACTTAACCATTAAAATTTTTTAAAAACGTGACTTCAGAGGTCCGGCGAGGCGGTCCGAGTAAGCCAGTTGGCAAAAGTAGCTTATGTAGTCCCCCTCATCATATACTCCTATTCCCAGCATTTTGTCCTACGAAAACGGTGGTCATAGGGTTTTGGGCGTGTTGAAATAGGATAGGCAGAGACGAAAATGGGCAACAGTAGCTTATGAAGCCCCACTCATTAATCCCTAAAACCTGCATTTTTTACTACGAAAATGGTGTAGATCGGGTTTTATGGGAAGGTAATTAGGACACACAGTGGAATAAACTTTAATAAATGTTAAATGCATTTTTATTTTACTGTATTTAGGAGTGTTTTTGATTTATATCTGTAGATTTTTCTAATCTGTATTATCATTTAACTTATTGCGAAAAAACCCGATTATAAAAATGCAGGTTTCTTGCAATTCCCGAAAACTGGAAATGGTGGTCAGGAAGTCGTCTACTTCAACTTACCTGTGGGCCAACTTACTGTTCTGGAGTCCGCGGCGCCAAGCGCCACGCACACCTTCAATTTACATGCGAAACAACCTGCTCTCAGCGGCCGCGGGAAGCAACTTCGACTACATTTTTTACTTTACACTTACTTCGAAAAATTTCCTTCTCTACCTATCCTATTTCCCCACGCCACAAAACTCTATAACCACCGTTTTTGCAGGTTAAGTGCTGGGACTAGGGGTACATGAGTGGGGCTACATAATCTACTTTTGCCAGAAAATGTTAAAAAGCAAGTGTAGAGTGTAGTCGACGTTGTTTCCCGCGGCCACTGGGAGTAAGTTGTTCCGCATGTAAATTGAAGGTGTGCACGGTGCTCCGCGCCGCGGACTATACTAATCTAATTCCATAACGGTGAGCTGGAACTCAGGTAGGTTTTAGTAGACAACTTCCTAGCCACCATTTCTAGTTTTCAGAAATTGCAAGAAACCTGCATTTTGATAATCGGGTTTTTCCGCAATAAGTCAAACGATAATACAGAGTACGAAAATCTACATACATAAATCAACAAGATTTTTTAACGTTAAAAAATAAAAATGCATATAGCAGTTATTAAGGTATATTCCAATGCGTATCCTAATTCCCCACACAAAAACCCTACTACCACCGTTTTCGTTGGACAACATGCTGGGAGTAGGGATTAATGAGGGGGGGTACATAAGCTACTGTTGCCAGCCGGTTAATTGGCGAAGTTCGAAGCGCACGGTGATGGCATCAAATGCGTCAGATTCTTTGCAATGAAGAGAGAAACGCCAAGCCATCAGTCTCAAACTCTATTCCCCCTCCCGGTTCAGGGGACCTCCTGGCCCAGCATATGTGATTTGCCGCAGTTGTCCGCAGATTTTCTCGTACAAATATGGGTTAACGCGCGTACCAGCTGATAATTATGCCAAAGATCATGTTACCGCAGAAGTTGATAAATGTCGACTTAAGATTATAATCTTCCTCGCCCACGTTCTGCTCTGCGTGCTGATTGGCGCCCGCAACTACTCCGAGGCGCTGGGCTAAATTGGCTGTCTCACATAGTTGGATCGTGTTCAGCTTATAGTCGATCAAAGAGCAGTCACCTAGACCCAAAAATGTCTTCTTCGACATCACAATTTAATGGTGTTGACGTTATTTTCGGGGCAGATAACCCGGGCGTTTTCCCGACGGAGTAATAACGCTATATGCCGCGAGAGAACCACAGAGACGCGTCTCCGTCACGTTTCCACCTGGGGACCTAGCGCCAACCCCCTTTTCTCCACGAAACACGGAATTGACTTTCTTGACTTTGTACACTTTCATGAATCACAACTATACGCAACATACGATCTCTGATACGGCGTCCGCGGGAACCAACGCGCCCCATCCTCTTGGCATCACGGGACGGGTGTTAAATCTGCGAGCTGATGTCGGATTGCGAATTGCAGGCTGGAATGTTCAAACTCTGAGGGATGACTGCGCCCAACTGTTAACAGTCAAATTCCTTTCTGAATACCGTGTTGATGTGGTGGGTCTCTCTGAGATCCGCCTACCTGGCACTGGCCACAAACTGCTACAAGTACCAGGAGCTGACTCTGCGTACCATCTCTACCACAGTGGTGTCTCCGACAACTCTGGACTGTATGGTGTCGCTATAGCTTTGGCCGATGAATTTCGCTCGAGTCTGCTAGAGTGGGAGGCTTTCTCACCGCGGATCGCTTGGGTCCGTTTGAAAAGTGCCCCAGTCAACGCTTCCATCATCCCGGTATATGCGCCTACTCTGGCTGCTGATGACAACGTAAAAGATGACTTCTATGGTGACCTCCAGCGAACAGTTGACCGCATCGCAAGAAGCGATCTACTCGTCATTGCTGGTGATTGGAACGCCCGACCAGGTGTGTGTGACGCTGGAACCCGTCATGTGGTAGGCAAATTTGCTGTCGGAGCGCAGTGTGTCAACGGTGAGCGCCTTGTCAACTTCGCATCGTCTAACCGCCTCGTTGTGTCAAGCACCCGTTTTGATCATCCGCGCCATCACCTTGTCACTTGGTACTCAAATGACGGGCATACCCAGGCCCAAATAGATCACATCCTTGTCCGAGCACGCTGGACCAGCTCAGTCTTGGATTATCGAGCCTACCGCGGTGCTGATACAGGAAATGCTCATGCATCAGACCATGTCCTACAGCGGGCAACCATTCGCCTGCGTTTGAGAGCTATTCACCGACCATCTCGACCACAGCGGATCGAGGTCGCAAAGCTGAAGTCCTCTGCTGGCGACGCCTTCCACTTAGCACGCCAGAACCGTTTCGACGGCCTGTACCCTGACGCCCGAGCAGACCCAGAGCCCGCGTGGCAGTCCCTGAAGGCCGCGATGTCAGAGTTGGCATACATTGATCTGGGCAAAACCCGGCGGCGACATCAGGACTGCATCACTAGACTCACGCTTGAGTTAGCTGAGGAGGCCGGCCGAGCCAGACTCACTGGCTCCCCCACTTACAGAGAGCTGCAGCGCAAAACGACAAGGGCCATCCGAGCCGACAGGAACGCCTACTGGAGCGACTTTGCCACGGAAACGGAACGAGCAGCTACCAGAGGTGATACCCACAAGCTCTACCATCTCTTAAAGCAGGCCAGCAGAGGTTCGGGGAACACCACCGAGACTTTACTTGATCGCAACGGTGCTGCCATCACTTAGATCGATGACCGGTTAGAGAGATGGCGCCAGCATTCCTGTGACCACCTTAACCATGATCCCCCTGTGATATCTGACCTGTCGCCCAATGCGGACGATCCTCACCATCTGTATGAGTGCAACACAGAGCCATCCAGTGTAGAGGAAGTTGCCTCCATTATCTTGAGGCTACGCAACAACAAGGCACCTGGTGAGGATGACCTCCCGCCGGAGCTCTTCAAATGTGCACCCAAGGTTATTGGGCCCTGGCCACAACAAATATTTGCCAAGATATGGGACAGCGAAGTTGTGCCCTCTGACTGGAGAAAAGCAGTGATCCTCCCCTTGTTTAAAAAAGGGCGTGCAGTAATTACAGAGGCATTTGCCTTATCGATGTAGCGGCGAAAACATTCACGTCTCTTCTTCTCAAACGTTTCCAAACTGCAAGAAACCAGCGCACCCACACAAACCAGAGTGGATTTCGACCAGGTCGTGGCTGCACTGACCAGATCTTCAAGCTCTACCATGTGCTGGAACTGAGATGGGGTCACCAAAAACCCACTGTTCTATGCTTCATCCATTTTGCTGCCACATTTGACTCTGTTGATCGCAGTTCGCTGTGGAACATAATAAGGACAGACGGCCTACCACCTAAGCTTCTCAATCTCATGCAGGCATACTATCGTGGCACTTCCACACGGGTGAGGACGCAGAACGGTGACACGGAAGCCTTTAGCATCAGGACGGGCGTCTGCCAAGGCTGTGCCTTTCACCAACCCTGTTCAACTATGCGGTGGACTGGATCATGACCAAAGCACTGGATGACTTCCCGGGAGTGCAGTTTGATCGCTCGAAATGGGTGACTGACTTGGCGCATGCTGATGACGTCGTCTTCTTTGGCGACAACTGTATTGCAGTTCAGCAGGCGTTGGGCAAGGTCAATGAGCGTGCCCGATCCATCGGATTACACCTAAACGCCACTAAGACCCAACTCATGCTCTCCTGTGTACCCCCTACATCTGTCACTCCTATTGTTCTCGACGGTGCTCCTCTCGAAGTGGTCAACTCGTTTAGATACTTGGGCTCTTTGGTCACGGAAACGGGTCAAGGTGTCGACGAGGTTGTATCACGCGTCAACCGTTCCCGATCTGCCTTCTACCGTCTGTGCGCTCCTCTATGGAATAGAAGGGAAATATTACTGCGCACAAAGTCTCGTGTTTACCAAGCAGTGGTTCGATCTATCCTGCTCTATGGCGGAGAGACATGGCCTATGCGTGTTGAGGACATGAGGCGCCTTGAGGTGTTTGACAATGACTGCCTACGCCGCATCCTTCGTCACCAACGCGTCGACCGAATTCGCTGCTCCGATCTCCGCCGACGCCGTCACCTGGACGCTCTCCCTCCACTCCTGCTTCAGAGATGACTTCGGTGGTTCGGGCATGCGTCCCGGCGTGATGATGGTGAGCTGATTCGTGACCTGCTTGTGGCGACGCCTCCCCCCACCTGGCACAAACGTCGTGGCGGGCAGCTGAAAACTTGGACAGAAACGGTCAAGCAGGATCTGTCGTCCGTTTCCGGCCCATGCGTCTACGGCCTACGCCGGTAGAACCGTGAATGGATGGCGCTCTCGTATGAACAGGCGCAAGATCGACGCGCCTGGACAGTTGTGATTCGTGATGCAGTCAACGTAAAAACTAATGCCGGCTCAACCCGCCCTAGGTGAATGCCGTTACAAGTACAAGTAAGTAAGTTCCCACCCACCCTCACGGCGGCCAAGGTCTGCTACACCAAACCTCCCAACGGCGGATCAATCTCCCCTCCTCTCTATCTCTGTTTTTGACGATGGAGCGGCCCCTCCGGACCACGCTGCTCCGACTTCCCCTCCTCCACGCCGCTGGGATTGAGGCCCACCCAGCGGGGATCCTGATAAAACGAGGGCTACTAGCCAGCCAGGTCGATATTTTGATTTCCGATTTCGTCGTGGGCACGCAGACACTAGGCGTTCACGCGCGAAGCCTCCAGGGGGGGGGGGAGTGACAGGGAGCGGGGTGAATCGTGTTTTGATGGCTGCCAGAGGTGAGGAATGGTGTGGTCAGCCTCAGTGATAGCCCACGGTGTCGTGGGCGGGTGGGTGCGTGGGGGGGGGGGGGATGAAAGGAGGGCTGGCGTGTCAGCGGGATTCTACCTGTCCGAACGTGCATTAGCGTCTGTTGTTTTTAACGCGGGCGCAAGTCAGCGTACCGTGATCGGATGTTCCCACCTTAACACCGAGGTCAAACTGGTGGTTGATGCCGACCGCAGCAGTATGCCAAACTTCGAGAACTTCACGTGCCCGTTAGCCATGGCGGTCACTTCAGTGCCGTCCCAATGGAAACGGCGGTCAGGAACAGGAGTGTGCGCAAACACATGCCATATAGGATGCCGTCGGAGGATAGCCAACTTGAGTTCGTTATTGCGAGCTCGATCCGTGTTGTCAACAGAGGCGCAACGATAGAAAGCGTATGCGATACCGTGAATACATCTACTTTTCTGTTCTTTGGATATTGAGTCCTTTATCTGGGATAATATTGTGCGTAGGGAGGACGCCGATTTGTGGTCGATGGAGATGCCAAACAGACGCGCTTCAAAAATTGGAAGGTAGTCCTCTGAAGAACTAAACGTTGCATTCAATTCTGCAGGAAAGGTAAAATTTATTGCGTATATTTAGTCACACTGGTTCCCCAGGCCACTATCAGGAGCAATCGGACGACAAATTTGCCTCAGGATGACAGAATAAAACACAGCATACAAAAGGGTTCCTTCTTAATCAGCAGAGTCCGATAGTCTTTGATGAGGGAAGTCATGGGTCGTGCTGATTGTTTTATCTACAGTATTTGATATACACGGGTCAGTGTGATACGATTTTTTTAATGGCTGCTGGTCAAACGGGAATATGTACTTACTTGGCATGTGAGTGATATAGTAAGCTCATGGCGACGAACAATATTTTCAAGTTTTTTTACTCTGAGACCATTCCTTGATATACAACTATTCGCAGTTACCGCAAGCCTTAAAACCACTTTTTCGTGACAGTCACGCATATAACATGGGAATGCTAAAGCCGAAGGCAATTGCTAACATGAAGAAGGTGTTAACCATTAGTGCGTCGAAGCAGTGTGCATAAGTTTGTAGTTTATGAAATCCATTCCGAAAAGTGTCATCAGAGATGATAGAAGAGGAAAGGGGGCAGTTAGATATTATCCCAACATATGATGATAAGCCATGATTTCCTTAGACCGGTCAATCTGTCTAGAGTTGATAACCACAACTGCTTTTTAGATTTTAGAGAAATAATCTGATCTCACGCTGAACAAGTCTAAGAAAGTGGGGTTTTCAGGCCTTTTGTGCTGCGAAGGGCAGCTACAAAAACCTAATTGAAAAATTTACTGCAGGCAGCTTCCTCTAGGCTCTTGGCAGGAACATTATTGCAGTTAAATGGTTATAGTAGAGAGCAAGAATTATCTAGTGTAAATTTTGCCCCTATCTAGCAACCTGACCAAAGGTTGCGGTGGCTGCTCTAACCACCCCCAACGGGTGCAGCCTTGTCCACCAGCGATAGAGCGAAAATCACCAGGGCCCTTTAAAGCAAAGCACACACACACAGAAAGAGAGATTAAAGTAGCCTTTGTCATTCGCATGTCCAGGCGTGACCGTTTTTTTCTCCCAACATTAAGCCACTGCGGCCCTGTCCTCAAAGAAAGCTTTAATGAGCGATATGGCCGCGCGATTGTTCGCCCCCTGTCAGCGTGATCCAATAGCAAATCAGTTGGGCAATTTGCGGCTCGACTACTAATCGGCACGGGTGGCCTCTGTTCGGCGGCAGGAGGAGTGGCGAATATATCTAATTTTTCATTCTGCTGCCACGTGTTAACTACCACAGGAGCATGAAATCGGTCGCACGCGTGGCTCGGCAGGCACTACTTTTTTGCAGCGCGGCGCAACACTGAGCACGATAAAGAATCGTTTGTGTGTGTGTGCATGTCTCTCTCTCTCCTTTCAGCCACGTCCACGGATGCCAACCGACAACGGAGCATGGGAAGTGCCTTTCAGTCGTTGACTGACTGGTTACCCCTCTCAGGAGGGTGTTGGCCCAGGCTTCATGCAGGGCTGCTCTCACCCTTCTGAGATCCAATGGTCTGTATGCACATGCAATGCCAGTCTTCAGCCAACCACGGTCCCTGCGGCCTGGAAGGCGCTGGCACTTTCTATCACTTCTGATTCCCTGTTGGTGATTGCGTTTGCGTTCCCACTGGTTTTCAGACTCCACCTCAGGCTTCCGGAAAGCTAGGCAGTCACTATGCGGTGGGGGAGAGAGTGAGGTCGACCTCAGCGCGTTTCTCTCCTCATTATAATAAATCTGAATGCGTCTGAATCTATCACGGTGCGCTAAAAGCCGTGGCTTGAAGGGTCTGCCAACTGACGGGAAAACTCGGGCCCTCTGCGTAGCTGCTCCTCCTGTATGCGAGTGTTTGTGTGTGCGTATGGGAGGAGAGGGAGGACTGAGAGTCAGGCTGCAATGGCTCCCTCTCAATGTGGCCTTTATGGCGCTCCCGCGCAGTCGGGAGCATACCTAGCGAGATGGCTGTGTCAAGTGTGCGCGTGTTGATTAATTACCGCGCCAGCCATCTACACCCTCCCTCATCCCCGGTCTTATTGACTTTGTCTTTACACCGGAAACGGAGGTGGAATTGGCGAGCGAGTGGGTAGATTCTGTGCGAGTCTGCCTAAACTCCTGTTTCCGCTCGCACGAGTTCTCTGCGTTGCTCCTGCTTGCTGTCGCTTTTGTGTTGCATGCCCAGCTTGCCTTCGTGTATGCTGTGGCTTGCTTGAGGGTTTGCTGCGGCTTGTTGGAGCGCATGCTGCCCATCGTCGAAATCGACGGGGGAACTGTCGTGTGTGTGTGTGTGTGTGTGCCAGTTGACCGTGGCTGACAGAATGCAAACACGCGGTCGAAACACTACAAACGCAAATCAAAACTTCTCTCTTCCCCACCCTCCCTCTAACCCGTTTCCTTCCCACAGGACAGCTCCCAGAGCTCACAGGACGACAGCTCAGGGAGCCCAGGTAAGTCCTATCACCTTCCGCGCTTGAAATGTTCGTTCCCTTTTAGATAACCCGAGGAGCATCCGACCGGAACGGAGAACAGTGCTCATCGCCAGGGAACTGGCACGCTTGAAGGTGGTCATCGCCGCACTCAATGAAACCCGCTTCTCCGGTGAAGGTTCCATAGAAGAGTTGGGTGCCGGCTACACCTTCTTCTATGTGGGCCGTCCGACGGCAGAGCGACGCGAGGCCGGCGTCGCCTTTGCCATCCGGAAGGATATCGTTGGACGACTACCCTGTACGTCGCAGGGTATCAGCGAACGCCTGATGAGTATCCGCCTGCCTCTCTGGGGTGGCAATTTCGCCACCATCGTTAGTGTTTACGCTCTTCCGATGACCAGCTCTGACGAGACAACGAACAAGCTCTACGAGGATCTGCACGCCCTCCTGTCCTCTGTGCCGAAGGCGGACAAGTTGATAGTCCTTGGTGATTTCAATGCCCGCGTCGGCACAGACCACGCCGCCTGGAGAGGAGTGCTCGAACCCCACGGCCTCCGAGGACTCAACGACAATGGCCTACTCCTCCTTCGCACCTGCGCAGTTCACCGTCTCATACTGACCAACACCTACTTCAGCCAACCGCTGCAGCACAAGGCGACCTGGATGCATCCCAGATCTCGTCAGTGGCATCTTTTGGATTATGTCCTCGTGCGGCGACGCGACCAGCAGGATGTGTTGGCGACAAAGGCAATGCCGGGTGCCGATGGTGATACCGATCATCGTCTCATCATCTTCAAGATGCGGATCCGTCTTCAACCACGCAGGAGACCTCAAGTTAAGTGACTCCTATGTAAGTTGAATTCTGATCTGTTAAACTTGCCTGACAACCACTTGCGTTTCAGCAAGGAGTTGACCCAACAGCTGAATAACCTTCCAGTTGCAGGAGAGAACACCTCCGTGGAGACTCGATGGTGTCAACTACGGGACGCTGTTCAATCCACTGCCAAACGCATCCTTGGGCCCGCGCCCCGCCCACACCAAGACTGGTTCGACGAAAACGATGCAGCCATCAGTACTCTCATCTCTGAGAAGATTCGCCTCCGCAACGAATATGTCGTTCACTCTACCGACGCCACGAAAGCAGCCTACTACCAAAGTCGCCGTCTTTTACAGCAGCGGCTGCGGGAAATGCAGGACGCTTGGATGGCTCGTAAGGGTGAGGAAATCCAAGGCTATGCGGATCGCAATGAATGGAAGAACTTCTTCGCAGCGCTCAAAGCAGTCTACGGCCCCGTAGTGAGAGGCATAGCCCGACTTCTCAGCGCAGACGGTACCACATCATCACTGAGAAGACCCAAATTCTGAGCTGCTGGGCCGAGCACTTCCAAAGTGTTCTCAACCGGCCCTCTACCACCTCTAAGGCTGCTATTCAGCGGTTGCCGCAAGTCGAAATTAATGCTGATCTTAACCTCCCACCCACCCCTCAGGAGACCCTCAAGGCTGTGCAGCAGCTGACCAGTGGGAAGGCACCCGGGTCCGACGGGATCCCGGCGGAGATTTATAAATATGGTGGTCACCGACTCATAACTCCCCTCACCATCCTGTTCCAAGAGATGTGGCGACAGGGACAAGTTCTTCAGGATTTCAAAGACGCCACCATCGTCCACCGCTGCAAGCGTAAGGGGAATCGCCAGGTCCGTGACAACCACCGCGGCGTCTCACTGCTCAATATTGCCGGTAAAATCTTCGCACGCATTCTCCTCCATCGTCTGAATAGCCACCTTGAACAAGGGCTTCTGCCTGAACGTCAATGTGGTTTCCGACGTCACCACGGCACCACTGACATGATATTTGCCGCGCGTCAGCTGCAGGAGAAATGTCAAGAGATGCGGACCCACCTCTACATTACGTTCGTAGATCTGACAAAAGCCTTCAACGTGGTGAACCGGCCCGGACTTTGGAAGGTCATGCAGAGGTTTGGCTGTCCGGAACACTTCACCCACATGGTTCGACAACTCCATGATGGGATGATGGCGCGCGTCACGGACTACGGAACTCTATCTGAGGCCTTCGCAGTGACCAATGGAGTGAAGCAGGGCTGTGTCCTCGCGCCCACCCTCTTCAGTCTCATGTTCTTTGTCATGCTGATGGACGCCTACCGTGACGAGCGCCCCGGAATCCCCATCAACTACAGAACGGACGGAAACCTTCTCAACATTCGTCGGATGCAGGCCCCCACGCGCGTCTCCACAACCCCAGTCCATGATCTGCTGTTTGCGGACGACTGCACTCTCAACACCACCACCGAAGCGGATATGCAAAGGAGCATGGACCTCTTTGCCGCAGGTTGCGCCAAGTTTGGCCTCACCATCAACACGGACAAGACGGTGGTTATGCATCAACCACCGCCAGGCGTTGAACTCAACCCTGCACGCATCAACGTCAACGGAGCCTTACTGCAGAACGTGGACAACTTCACTTACCTCGGCAGTACGCTTTCCTGCAACACTTAAATAGACGAAGAGGTTGCCCGCAGAATATCCAAAGCTAGCCAAGCCTTTGGTCGGCTCCAAGCCTCCGTATGGAATCGTCATGGTCTTCAACTGTCAACGAAATTGAATATTCACAAGGCTGTTGTGTTGTCAACACGTTTGTACGGAGCGGAGACTTGGACTGTCTATGCTAGCCAAGCGCGGAAACTGAACCACTTTCATATCAGCTGCCTACATCACATATTGAAGGTGAAGTGGCAGGAGAGGATTTCGGACACAGAAATCCTGGAGAGAACGGGAGTTCTCAGCCGCCAGGCCATGTTCAGGCAGATACAACTGCGCTGGAGCGGACACGTGATGCGTATGAATGATGAACGGCTACCCAAGCGACTGTTCTATGGTGATGTCGCCGTAGGCACTCGTCGCAAAGGAGGATAGAAGAGACGCTACAAGGACACTCTGAAGAACTCCTTGAAGCGTCTTCAAATCAACATGTTAAACTGGGAGGAGCTTGCCCTGGACCGAACCGCGTGGCGCAGAGCGGTCAAAGCGGGCGCATCAATCTACGAAGCCGGTCGGATCGCCGACGCCAAGGCAAAACGAACGGCACGCAAGTCTCACAACACACGGACGCACCCTGCTACCACCCAACTCCTCCCAACGTGTCCACGCTGTCAACGCACCTTCCATGCACGCATTGGCTTGGTCGGTCACCTCCGGAAGCCATGCAACCCTCCTCCGACAGCATCCACGTCTACTGCACCAAACACTCCACCAGACCCTACTCCACCCTCCACCTCGACGGCAATCACCGACGGGAGAGATGCCTCATTGCCCTCATCCACCGACTCCAACCCACCCGCAACTTCCTCCACATCACCGCCCACAACAACTTGCACACCTGAACCCCCCACCAGCTCTGAGGGCCTGATATGCCCTCACTGCAATCGCACACTCACCTCACACATCGGCCTTGTCGGTCACTTGCGAATCCATCGCACAGAGATTGGTGAACTAGTGCCTGGAGCACCATCACTAGGTCACAAGCGCATTCACGACAGCGGCACTGACCATGATGTCGGCACACCCAGCACCTCACACATCCCCACCACCAGCCTCAGCCCCACTCGCTAATTGCCTCGCTTCACGATTGCGTCCTCAAGTTTGTCGAGAACCCAGATGAGGGCCTCCTCCCCCAGGTAAGTGGAGGCCGTTCTTGCTGAATTTGTCGAATACTGTCTTGCCTTTTACTACCCCATAATAGCTCCGGTCTATAATTAATAAACTTGGTTTAGTGTCAGTATCGCTCCTCACAGGACATGTATGTTGTCACCCAAGTTAGTGTCGGACTCATGGCAATAGCCGTATTGGGTACCGTGTCCTTTCCTGAGGTACTCTCCTGCTTTCCGTACTCAACTGAGCCGTCAACTTAGCACTGGCATACTCGCGTTAAGTGCAGCCGCTTGCTATCAAATCCCAGGCGAATAAGCACGCTGTCGCACGTCCCAGACGGCTCGCCTCTCATACGACGGCATGGGAAATCAGATAATCGATTTTAATGCAGTTGCATCGCTAGCTCGCGCCATGGGTTTATGAGATAGGGGGGAGGGCCGCTAAACATAGCGACTCATGGCACCCTCATTCAGGGGTAACGCCGCCTGGACTGAGTCGTACTGAAGCGCCCTTAGAGTGCATGCGCACTGAAAATATTAGCAACTTCACACCTCTCTACGTCGGCCGCATCAGTCAAATTAGCACAGGGCTTACTGACTATCTTCGATCGCTTCGCTTTGCCGCACTTCTACCATATTGTAGTTATGTTACTCGCTCCATTACCGCAATCATACTCATAATAGCGGCACTTACAGTTCTGTATTTAGCACAAACGTCAGCCTCAGTAGTTTCTGAAGATTCTCTGCTGCAAGGTAAGCTGAGATTTTGCTCTCATTGTTCTGTTCTATACTTGATTTCCTCCCCTCCCTGTCGGCCTGTCTGCGTTCCCCCCTCGCCTCCTCTCCCTATCTCCCTCTTTCACTCTTTTCTTCTTTCTATCCCTTTTTCTACTCTCCTGCTTCGCCTCTTGCCCTCCTTCTTCCTCTGCCTCTTCTTTTTCTTCCTCTTCTTCTCCCGCCTCCTCTTTTTCTGCACGCCCACAATTGCAAAGTTCACCAATTATCTCTTGCTTTCCTTTCAGCCCCGCCCCTGGACGCCAACCGACAACGGAGCATGGGTAGTGCCTTTCAGTCGTCGACTGACTGGTTACCCCTCTCAGGAGGATGTTGGCCCAGGCTTCATGCAGGGCTGCTCTCACGCTTCTGAGATCCAATGGTCTGTATGCACATGCAAGGCCAGTCCTCAGCCAACCACGGTCCACACGGCCTGGAAGGTGCTGGCACTTTCTCTCACTTCTGATTTCCTGTTGGTGACTGCGCTCGTGCTCCCACTGGGTTTCAGACCCCACCTCAGGTTTCCGGAAAGCTAGGTGGTCACTATGCTGTGGAGGAGAGAGTGAGGTCGACCTCAGCGCGTTTCTTCCCTCACTATAATAAATCTGAATGCGTCTGAATCTATCACGTTGCGCTAAAAGCCGTGGCTTGGAGGGTCTGCCAACTGACGGGAAAACTCGGGCCCCCTACGTTGCTGCTCCTCCTGTATGCGAGTGTTTGTGTGTGCGTATGGGAGGAGAGGGAGGACTGAGAGTCAGGCTGCAATGGCTCCCT
>JAYGXS010000009.1:19982342-20016867 GCA_036362985.1 Ligula intestinalis | reverse complement strand
GTCAAGTGTGCGCGTGCTGAGTGTTTATCGCGCCAGCCATCTACACCCTCCCTCATCCCCGGCCTTATTGACTTTGTCTTTACACCGGAAACGGAGGTGGGAGTGGCGAGCGAGTGGGTAGATACTGCGCGAGTTTGCCTAAACTCCTGTTTTCTCTCGCACGAGTTCTCTACGTTGCTCCCGCTTGCTGTCGCTTTCGTGTGGCTTGCCCAGCTCGCCTCTGTTTCTGTTGCGTCTTGCTTCAGCGTTTGCTGCGGCTTGTTAGAGCGCGTGGTGCCCATCGTCGAAATCGACGGGGGAACTGTCGGTGTGTGTGTGTGTGTCGAATTAAATTGTCCAAGTGTAGTGTCTGCGGGGAAGTTCTTTGTGGCAAGGGCTTTTTCTTAACTTAGTTTGTCTCAACTAACTGATCAAGAAGAGAGTTAAGACGATTACCGACATGCAGCTGATGATGCGTTAGCACTTTCAGTGTGTACGATATTACGATAACGAATAGAGGCAACTTTAGTTGCCCTTTATCCGATGGGTAGGAGTTAATTTAGTCACCTATCTTGCATGCACCTGGAATCACTATTCTGTCTTATGGCACCGTTGGTATAAGTCCAGTCATTTAATTTTATTTTTAGTTCAGTTCCATTTTTAGTTAAGCTAGTTGCAAAGAAGAGGAAGACGCGATCTCTGGAACGATGGTTTTATTTTGAGATTTCGGCTCCACATGAGAAGCCATCGTCAGAGTAAATGAGAAAACAGCGAGCGTTTGCTATGCGTAAATGGGATTGGCAGGAGGGTGGCAATTATTGATTGTTCCCTTTCCACGCCACGTCTTATCTTGTGTCTCCTGCGCGCATCCCTGGAGTAACGGCGTGTGACCTTCACGTGGCAGCCTGCATGCTTGTAGAAGAACTGGGCCCTGGTTTCTGGTCACGGACACGGATGGCAAAATAACAGGGCGGTATATCCACATGCCTGTTTATAGAATTAGGATCTAACACCCACGCCATAGCAGTTCACACCCCATCTTATTACTGGGTCGTGCCATTATCCGTGTATTCGAAAGGTCAAATTCGTGACCTTCTTCCAGATTGTGGGTAGCGATCTGGGACAGTGGGTCGCCTCTCCGCACTGCCCGTTTTTGCTCCATTATTCGCGAGTCAAGTCGTCGCCCGGTCTGCCCTGTATAATGGCAAGCACAGTTGCAGCATGGCACCTGATAAATGACGCCAGATTGCTTACCTACATCAAGTGGACCTTTGATTTGCGTCACTCGTGCATGCATGGTAGCTGTCGGGCAATGAGCAATACCCACGCCGAGCTCTGCAGCGATACGCTCGGTTGCTTCTGACACGTTTTTAATGTACGGTAGAGGGTGCCAGAGCATTGGTGGTTCTCCTTCGTTTGTTCCCCGTGGGCGCGTTTGGAGGCAGCGGCTGATGAAATTGTTCGGGTATCCATTCCTAGCCAGTTGGCCCCGACGATGTCGTAGTTCTTGCACTTATCACTCCGGTTCACTGCAGTCTGTCTTCATCTCTGACATAGTGCTCTAATACAGCCACGTGTATGCGCTATTGGGTGATCGCTATGGCAGCTAAACGCCTGGATTGTGTTACTCGCCTTCTACATATCGTGGTGCTGAGTTCCCCGTTGGGTCTGCGCGTGATGAGGTCATCTAGGAACGGTAGTTACCCAGCACGCTCTTCCTCCTTTGTGGATTGGTTGTCGGGAAAGATACCGTTAAACAGGTTTGGAAGTTTGCTAGCCTGCTCAGTTCGATTAAAACGAAAGTGTTCTCCACCTATCGGCACCAGAATGCAGGCTCAAATTGGTTGAAGGTGACTTTTCCCAGCTCCTGTAAGACCAGTTCTGCCCTTGTTGTTGAGTTTGGCTTGAGTTAGTTAGTTTAGTTTAGTGTATATGTAGTAGTCATTGAAGTATATTTAAACTAAAAAGTAAACTAAATTTAAACTAAGAAACTAATGATTCAAGCACACTGAAACGAAGAACACTGTAAGTACCCACAGGACTAGGGACAAGGCAAGGCCTATATAAGGTAGGCAATCAACTCAACTTTTACCATCCTATGTGACTCAACATACGAAAAATGACTAGGGTAAGTGAGATGATCATTTTGAAGCAGAGTAAATAGCAGAAGGCATGCTGCAGCGATCAAATCTTCCTCTAAATGATAAGACTGGTTCAACTGAAACAATATTCTTTTTGTATTTCTGTGCTTATCTTGTTCCAGAAAATGTTCTTTTTCATATAACCTTGCTCTGTAGTTAAGTTAAGACGAGAGAATTACCTGTTTAATTCGAAAGAGTTCACGAAAAATGGCTCCACGCACAGAGGCTAGAGTATAAATTAACAAAACACGCATAAGTCTAAAAAGTTATATAAACTGCTCATCTATTAGGGGAGACTGTTCAAATCTCAGTTTCTGTATTTTAGTGTTTTTTTTCATGGTGAATTTTACGGGAGGGAGTTGTAGCCATTAGGCCAGAGTAGAAGCCATAGACAACACCCTGGAGACTTCGATCAGCCAGTTGCCTGACCGCTGTAAAGTGTCGTTGTATTATAACACCAACTAAAAAGCCTAAAGAATATCACCAGCGTAGGAGAGAGCACTTGAAGTTAATGTTTACAACTCAGCAAGGCTTTCTAAGCAAAGCTGGTGAAATAAAAGGAAAACAACAGAAAATTAGGACAAGAATACAGATGCCTTTAAATCGCCAGAGTAGGGACTGGAGTGTGATGGGAATATAACTGACGGATATAATAAAGACGTTGATGAATTTAGTGAAAGAAGTCTTAGCATACAGAGACATTAAAACATGATATATCAGACAAAGGTTCTAGTTGGAATTCATCCAATATTACGTTATACCGGGGGAAATTTCCTACGCTAGTGATTTTGTAATTGAAAATTCCGCCATCAATGCATATTTATCTACATAATCTCAAACGCCTCCAACTTGAAAATAGAATTTATATTACGACTAAGTCGGACAAAGCAGCATGTGAACAAAAATCTTATTTTAAAAAAAAAACCAGACAACTTTTAATTTCAAATTTTTGGAGTTGTTAGGCTCCTAGAGCATATGCGCTTAATACCATAATTGTTTGTCTTAAACAACTCATGCCTTTGGTATGCTTACAGTTGCATCTGTTAATCCTATTCAAATCGATCAGTAAATGACCTGCTTTTTTGCATGCGGCTGTAGTGAAACCTGTATACTCTTAAAGCCTCTATTAGCAAAGCCAAGCGAAGTTAAAATTTTCTTTGTATCAGCTATATTTTAGACTATAAAAAGTTACCTTTGAAGCAAAGTGACCCAAAAAATGGTGTTGTTTTAATAGCCGCAGAATAGTTCAGACACTATCAACCGCAGTCTGGACGTGAGGTCATTTGTCGGTCCTGCTAGAAGCATTCTGGATGTAGACAATGATGAATCTAATATCGTTTGGCAGCGAACTCGTCTTTGACCCACATCTGTTCGTCTGAGATTCCGTTCGTGTGCAAGCAAATTGGACGCTGTCGCTTTTTTAGTTAGCCGCTCAGCACGTTTGCTAACAATTAAATCACATGGTACGCCTGGTATTGCTTTGGCGTGGTATTTTGAGGTAATGTAGAGATAAGAGAGAAAGATCGTCAGTGCAGAGAGTTTCACTCTTTCATTTTCAAGCTGCCAGCGAAAGGAAAAGTAAAGGGTGGGATTGTCACACAGTGATGTTTAAAGACCCAAATGACCTTGCTAGGGGGGGACGGGATGCTATACCGTACTGTGATGGCTGCTAAAGGTGAGGAACGGGGCCGTCAGTCTCAACTGTGGCTCACAGTGTCGTGGGGCGAGGGAATGGCATGCCAGGTAGATTCTACAGGTCCCGGCAGGCATTAGCGGTGGTTGGTGTTTTAAAGGTGAGCACCAGCTAGCGTACCGTGAGTGGGTATCTAGGCCAATCTAGTGGTTGATGCCCAGCGCATCGGAATGCCAAACTTTGTGCACTTCACTAACTTGTGCTAGTGTTAGCCATGGCGGTCAATTCAATGCTGTCCCAATGGAAAGGGGGTCAAAAACCAGAGCATGCAAAAACACCAACTACAAGAGGTGCCATCGGCGGATAGCCAGCTTGTGTTCGTTATCGCGAGCTCCAAACTGTAGATACGTGTTATCAACAGAAGCGCAACGATAGTAAGCGTATGCGATAGGGTAGATTTAGCCAGTTTGCCACATAGGTTTAATTGTCGGGGAATCGCTTCATACACTAGAAGGCAGACATCCCGAACAATAAATGGTGAAGTCCAATACGTTTCGAGGAAAGGACCTTTATGCCATAGCTTTTCGACACAGTTCTCTAGGTCTTCGATAGACGCAGATTAAAAGAAAATGTGCCAGATGATGACAGAACAAATCAAATAATCTTATATGGATTACATCAAATTAGACTCAAGAAGCATCTCCATGCCACTTTTGCAGAATCTTGTAACCTCTTGACGAGGGAAGCTGCGGGTCGTGCAGATTGTTTTATTTCCAATTTTAATGTCTACACGGGGCAGATCGATGCAATTTGTAATGGTTGGGGATTGAACTGAAAGATTCATCTACTTGGCATCTGGGAAATTTAGTTAACTCAGGGCAAACAAACTTTTAGGACCGGGTACCTTAACGAATATCGTTGAACTGTTTACTCTGACGCAGTTTCTTGATAACCATTAAATTGGCTAAGAAATGAAATCTCATGAAATAAGCAGGGCAAGTTCTGTTGCACGTAGCCAGTTAACACTGCATTCCCCAACTCCTTACAGTAGTTAAGGATAGGCCGTTATTAGAACTGTGTCATACGGTGGTTCATAAATGTCTGTTTACTACCATATACATGATTACTTTTCTCTTAAAATTTGAACTCCCGATAATGACTATGTTACAAATCTCTGGTCGAAAGATAAACATGAGCTTTATTAAGGAAGGGATGGCTAAAAACTAGAAAGTAATGTGGAATAATAACAAATACAAAAGATCAGTACTTTATGGACTGACCATGTATATTTGAAAATAAATAACGTCTGTCAGGCTACCTATAGTGGTAAGCATAATTTGAATATTCCAGCCAACATCTGGTACGGGAAGACTCTTGTTTGCCTTCTGCCAATTTCGGTCGATAATTAATAGAAAGATTCCCAATACGATCAAAATCCGGATAATTACAGCCGTAAAAGTTTATTGGAGGCCATACGTAGAGAAGCTCGCCATTGTCTAAAAGCTAGACTACAGTCACAAACGCTATCAAGTTCATACCACCTTAAATGAATAAACCGGTTCATCTTCCTATGACATTCTGTGTCTGTGAATGCTGCTATAAATGAGGGCATTGCTTATCACGTCAGGGAACACCTTGCTGTTAATTATGCCTTCTGGCGATGCCAAATTATATGCTTTCCAAATTTAACAGCCCTCCAAACCATCAACCTGCGACAATGTTTTTATGTTGCCGTCAGCAGAGTGTACTCTCTTGGAATATTCTTTCCTCCACATCCCCTCGTGAGTCGACTTTGCAGGCATTTCTACAATAAGAACCTAATCACAGAAGTATATGTTTATCCAGAATGAGGACCGGTAAGCAGTATACGTCTTGGCAAATAAAAACTTTCTCTTGTTATGTTTCTGCCAAACCCTCCTGATAAGAAAGTGAGCCTAGAAGTCATTATTGTGCATTCTAGATGATTGCTTAGGAAATCCTGCTTGTGCAGTCAGCTTACTGTATCAGAACCGATAGATTCCAAACATTGCAATAGGCTGAGCGGGTAAATCGACCCAGGCGTGATTAAAGTCAAGGCTTTCGACGGGCCTTCGTGTCTCAGTTGGTGGAGTGTTGACGGCGCAAAAGTTCTTCCTGCTGATGTGGGTTAACATGCCACCGAGGTTTCGACTGCTTCAAAATTGGGTCAATTAAATCATTCAACTCTTACAAACCCGCCTAATAATCTACTGAATCTCAAGCCTGGAAGGTATTTTCGCGCGGCAGTCATCTATATGTAGGCGAAAGATAATTACTCGAACAAGAAAGGTGGTATCTACTAGAATACCGTAGCCACGACCATAGGTTTATGCTGTCTGAAATAAATCTTGACAAACACCTTCAAAGATGATATACCGGGAAAATTTGTACGGCAGCCCAAGCCATGGTGGAAAATCGTAGTTAACTAACACAAGGCGATTTTCTGAGAGAAAAAGGTCAGCGTGATTATCACAACTGTTTATTAGATTTGAAATAATAAAATTGTCCACATTGTAAGGTCATGTAATCCTAAGTTGGTCAGTTAATGCTAACTCATTGCTTTCATTTTGGTATTGTGGGCTTTCACAGCGAATAACGCCCGTCAGCATCAAAATTTTCACTAGAAATTTTATCCTTTGGAAGAAAGTTTGGCATTTAAAAATGGTGGGTTACTACCTTTGGTAAAACTCCATAAAACATAATAAACAAATTTAGTTCTTAAAGGAATGCTTAACGTATAGTGTATCGGCTTCGTCTAAACAGTAGCATGATACTATAACTTGCCTCCGAGGATCTGTACTATCACTAAAGTTTTTCGATATGACTTGTATATTTTGATGCTAACTGTTTGGTATGCTTCCTGTTGAAAAATCTTTTACTTTATCGTTTTTATGTTATTCCGGATATCCTACCCTCTATAAATATTGCTTTTTATTCGAAATGGCTGGCGTTTCTTAAGCGGACGAAAATGCGGTCATAAGCTGTCTCGAATACGCACTCGAGAGATCCAACATGCCATACATTTCCATCGCTGAAGGATATTTTTCGAATGAAAAGAATTCTCAAGAATTTGCCGACGAGCCTACACTTTAAACATAATTTAAGAAATTGATCCATTAGGTTTTAGTATACAGACTAGGAAAATATTAGTTCACAACAACTGCCCTAACTCTCATCTTGGATTTTCATGTGAACAAGGAAATCCAAATATTACTAATTTTCTCCTAATTTTCCTTGATATGGTCAGGATAATGATAATTAGATACCCGTTCAGTGATATACAAATTATACAAACTCACATATTGATTCTCGATAATAAGTTAATAGTCTTAGCCTTGGTTTTGTGCGCCTGCGCAGATAGGATTTTCATTCCTAAAAAGTAAGGGTCCCGGTTTCCCGGAGTTTCATTTCCATTTACCATTGTAGTATTGCATTGGAGACTCCTTTATTTTTCACTAATTTCACGTTACAGTCAATATTATGAACCAAGAACTCCTTGTTTCATTCGCTTACTAGCTTTTTCGAATAATGCAGTCCATTTATATTAAGGAAAGCCCTGCCAAGAAGTAAATTGAAAACTCCCGTGTGATCAAAGACTTTCCAACCGCTTCTCAGAACAATTTTCCAGGGTTTGAACTAACTCGCAAATGTCTTTGAGTGAATCATGCCTTTAATGCTCTTATATTCAATTAAAAATATTTTTAAGTAGGACTATAAAGAGCTTTATCGTACAGAATAACTCAGACTATTTTAGTCGTACCATATTGTCGGCTTATGAGCAAACTTCTCCCGACCTCCAGCAAAATCTACGCTTTGTAAAAACGACTACTTGTGTAGTATGCACTTTTTCTATCTATTTTTGGCGACCTTAGGAGGCATAAAAATGCTGCTTGTTGCTCTCATTTAATAGAGGATTATGGCTTTTCCAAATGTCTTATTACATAAAAGGGACATTTCCGGTTTTTAAAAGTTACTTGTTCTGGGGTTTTAAAGATTATTAAATTCTAATTCATAGGGCATCGCAGCTGCTTTTACATTTATTTTGATTCTAAAACCAGTTACGGATTCATTGCAAAAAGTTGGTAACCTCTCTACAATATCTCCTTAATAGCGTGTAGAAGTGTATGAGTTCCTTTACGTGGAGAATAGATTACCTTCCGTTTCCAATGCCCGTATGAAAATCTAAAACTGGATCAGATAGAAGACCATTAAGGATGTTTCAAACATTTCAAATGGAAGGCTTTCAGGAAAACCAACATCGTGATGCGGCAGAACGCTCCGGAGGCCATGCTTTAAGCGTAATTAGTTAGTCTGTATAATACTAACATCAGGAACATTTCAATTCAAAAACGCATTGGAGAAGTTATCTTGACTTTTTATGCCATAAAAACCTTACGTAAGCGTAGGTACTCTGTTATTCTTCCAACCATTAACTTTATGTATGCACTTGATTGTAACCTCGTTAAGTGTGCAAATAGACCGGTGAGCGGGCAGTTGTACCTACAGTTTAAGTTGTCAGCTTTGTTTATTGAATTGATTTGAGACGCAAAAGGCTGTTTACTAAAAGCGTCTTGTGTCCCAATCAGTCTAGTAAGGGAACAATTGCACAGAATTAGGGAAAACCCGACACTTAGTAATATACAAGGAATTTTCTAAGTTATAAAATGGTGCAGATTAGAACCTATTCTTTATATGTGTTGTTCTATAAATGTCATTAATAAACGCTAGAAAAGGTATCACTTTATCTTTTTCAGAGAATGGCAAATTTTGCTTTTTGGTCATAATAATCAAGTTAATTCTAGTATGCGAAATCGCACTGCCTTGAGGAAACAAAAGAGTGGATTTAGTGTAAAAAGTCATTCAGCAAATTGATGGCGTATTGTGCCATAAAATGAAGAAATAAATTGTTGAGGCTGTGGTTTTTTATACCGATAAATAGGGCCTTACCAAATGAGTGTTAAGCATAAGGAACCACTAACAATTACATTGTAAAAATTTAAAGTAAGTTTATGTACAATTTTCATCTTGAAGGAAAACCCATTACGTCTATCAGAATCATTGGTCGCGGAATTTGTGCTCATAAACTACCTGAATGTGAAGCGATTAATCGCTATCATTTCAAAGACTAATTGAACCTTTACACTTTTGATAGTCTACTCATGAAGGTTTAAACAAAAAAGACCATTTTACTCTGTATTTCGCCTAATGTAAAAATGGGAAAATGGAATTTACGCACAATATAAGGATAACTCCTGTGTGGTATTACACTTAGCATACAGTGGATGCTCTACCTCATGAAATGCCCATAGCAATTGTCATTCGTGGTAAGGGATACACTCAAGTTATTTCAGTCAGGCCAGCATTTCGGCCTTTAATCAAGTTTCTTCCTGAGTGCCCGCAAAAATGTATTATGTAGAAATAGCTACTGAAGTACATTTCGGCGCATAGATCGTGTAAAATGCCGAAGTTTGCAAAATATTCATAATTTCGCAAACCGGCCATAACACCTACACGAAAGCTTGGTAATAAACACCCTAAGGCAAATTTTCTTTACAAAAGAAACCTAAGAAGTACTAATTGCTTGTTAATAAAACGAAACTTCCGTGATAATCACCGAGTTCCGGCGACAAAAAATCTTTATAAATTAGAAAAATAAATTTAAATCCTTACTTAAAGCAAATGAATAGTCACATAACTTGCTTTATATAAGAAAATATTTTCCCCAGTAACAATATTTTAAACATACTGTTGTTATTTATTTACGCTTACTGACAGATGGACATTTAGAGGCTGATAAATTTTCGAGCGTTTTCGGTGCCTTCAACCTACCGTCCATAAATTTAGATCCCGTTTGACGTTTATGTAAAAAATCTCTAAAATATTTTATCGATTTAAGGCATTTGTCGAAAATCTGATTTTTTGGATATAAGTTCGTTTCAAAATTTAGAAATTTCTCCGAAAAGCAATGCATATTGTCGGGTAAAAAGAACGTCTGCAAGAGAAGTCTGATATTGTTATTCCAATGAATAATAGAAATATTTTTTCTAAAATAGGTTACTTCTATTCACTGCCCTTCACGATTCAAATATATTTTATAGACATTCCTGCAAAATTATAGGCTTCTTTGTACTCATTTGATAGGAAAGCTTCCCTTCTTTAAAGTTTCTAGCATATGTTGATAAAATTCGAATGATGACACTTCATAGACCGTGAAATGTTCATTCATAACATCGCATATCTCTCAACGTACTAGTTTACTGTAAAGTATACATCCTCATCTGCATCGTCTGCAAAATGCCATCAGAACAATGCGACCTCTTCCGCATGCCCTAGGAAAATATGTTCTTTTCCTTATACCGAATGTATATACTATGCAAACTAGAAACCGTGAATTAAAGTGTTACGGCCCATAGGGTTCAAAAATATTGAGATATTTTGTAAAATAACTGAAAGACATACTTTCCTAAGCAAATAATTTGAATAAGGCAAATTATCCTACCAAACGAGTACAATAAAATACAATTGTGCATGTTTCCTATAGAATATATAGCAGTCGGCAATGATCATGCAGCGTTCATTATGAAATTTTACTTGCCATTTAAGCGTTTATTTAGTAACACTATTTTGATTGATTCAGTTTATTGAATTCTGCGAAAGCCTTTTACTTAGTTAAATCGCCATTTTAGTTAGGTTTATTGAGATAATTTAAGGGAAATTGGGAGTAGTCTCATACCGAAGGAATTTCCTATGCTATTACGAAACAGAGAATCAAACTGCACGTTAATGTTGAGAATACTACGAAGGAACTCCAAAATAAGGATAAAAGGTATCAAAGATATACCTTCTTGAACTGGCAATGTTTGTCGAAAATTGTCCAGATTCAAGTGAAGCCCAGTTAAAGGAATCATATTTTTGTATTAACGTTGTAGGTTTGTATTTAAAAAATTATGTTTAGCTATCCTGTGAAGTTTTTTGCACAAACTGCCGCAAACGAAGCATTTGTTTTGAAAAGCATAAATAATTCGCTTTTTGACCTTGACACAAGAACAAAATGTCTAACATGCTTATGCAAAAATTTAAGACAAAGAAGGTCTAATTGAATTTAGGTCGTGTAGAAATATAATTTTTTGTGTACTTAACGTTCACCTTTTGCGTTTTCTAGAAACGGAACAGACAGAAGAATAAAAAGCATTTCAAAAAATGGCAATGTATATGGCCAGATTTTTAGAATTCGCAAGCTTACAACCGATCATCGAATTAATCCACGTCTGCGAAAAATAATCCATTTTAAAGAGAAAATAAAGTTCTTTCATCTCCAGTCAAATTGAATCATTTATCTGCAAGAAACTTAAATAAATTCGTTAAATTTGCAAATTTCATTGTAATATTATGTTGGAAAAAGTAAATATGCGCAGAAGTTCGTTAGCTAGGTATCTAATTAAAGCACTTTCTAAGAGGTAACATTTTCTGGGAAGTTTTTTTTATTTATCTTAGGAATAGGAATTTCACAACTCCAATACTGACAAGATTTACCCTTGACAATGTGTTTTGCTGTTTTGAGACATTTCTGCATATAAAAAACGGTGCCATATTTATTAAAACTTATATGGAAAAACACTTTACTTTGGTAAATGCTCTGTATACCTATCTCATTTAAAAGGTTTTGTTGTAAACGTCGAACAAACGCAGAATTTATAAATTTATCAATGAAGACAGTAAATACAATGAAAATTATTACACACTTTTTTGATGACATTCAATAAATACTTATCCACTAAGAGTAAAGTTTAGAGAATATCTTGACTCAAGAAAAGTTCTTTCTATATCTAGAAAATGATTGCTTCAATTTTTCAATTTAACACAATATCTAAGTTTATTGTTCGAATTAAAGCTCTTTTTACGTCGCCAAAACCACGGGATTATCGAGAAAATTTTAGTTTTCTTTACGAACACTTAGTTATTCCTATAGTTCGTTGAAGTACTTAATGTGCTTGAGCAGTTTATAATTACTTCTTACTTCTTCACACTAGTATTCGAGCAATGATCAAATTTATACAAAGTTATCAAAATTGCATGGTCTTTGGCGACTACTGCATTTAGATTTAGAAGTCAGTTTATGGCAAACAATTTTTTTCAGCAACTCTTCATTAGACCACACATTTGCAAGGGAAATTAACACTGTACATAACAATTAACGTTTGAATAGGTAGAAAAATCAATAACTATCTAACACGGGCGCTGATTCGCCAAGGCAGACTCTGTCAGTTTGCGCATGTAGGCCATGTCAGCGTGTTGGTTGAGGGATTGTCGCTTGTTGGTAGGGGTGAAATCCTATCGCCACCTGGTGTCGGGTTAGGCCATGGAAGTGATAGAACTTGTGTCAGAGTCTTTTGACAACACAGCACTGGATTTGCTAGCCTTATAGCTACTGCTTCGGCTGTTGCAAGCATCCGTTGGCGTAGGCCTTTGGAAAAATTAGATGTAGTCCTGTAGACCACCTGAAAGGCTTCATTAGTATCGACTCGATGGTTCGTATCGACTAGATGTGCGAGAATAGCACTCGAGATCGATCTAGTTTCACATTGACCTAGCCAGGTCAGTATGTGCTCACGTATCCTCTTTTCGGGACGCCTCGTTGTACGACCAATGTATCTCGCTCCACAGGAGCAAGTGAAACAGTAAATGCACATTGATGTGGCCTTCAAAGGGAGTCTGTCTTTACCTCCCAATCACAGGAGGGGAGAGTTCGTGAAGAGCACCCGTAAGTTCGCCGCTGGGAAAGCGTTTGTGGTTGCAGTCCACAAGCGTCGTCTGACCAGCTCGCTGGTTGCATCGCCTAAGAACGGCAGTCTTATGAACACGTGTTTCTTTTCTGCAGTTAAGGTGACAGGCTTTTTGGCGCGTTTGCCAATATTTCTGAGGATGAACCTTTCCGGGTATCCATTTTTAATTAGTGTATGCTGCAGCTGTTGGAGTTCTGCTTCGACAGTTTCAGGAGAACAAATCTGTCGTATTCCAGCTTCTAATCTCCGGACCAGGTTTCGCTTTATATTGAGGGGACAAAACTGTGGAGGTTAGTGTATTGTCCTGTTCAGGTTTTCTTTCGGAAAACCCTGCCTAGGATAGATCCATCCTCTTGCCTTCGCAAAAGGACATCAAGGAACGCAATTTCATCGTCCACTTCAGTCTCAACAGAAAACTTGAGCGATGGGTGAGCGCTGTTAAACTTCGCAACCAAGGCGTCAATGTCAATGGTATAGTCTGTCAAACAGAAGATATCATCTACATATCGACCGTAGAATGCAAGGTCATTGATGGTGTCCCCTAGACTCGTTTTCTCGATCTTGCCCATAAAGACATGTGCAAGAAACGGTCCAAGTGGTGAGCCCATCGCCACACCATCTATCTGTCGATATGTAGATGATATCTTCTGGACCACAGTCGCAGCGTAGGGGGTCAACTTCCTACTGTTTGGCTAACAGATGAGCGGTCAAGCAAACACAATCAAAATATACAAAGACATAAAAAATTTTGGCCCACTGAGAGGATTGAAGAAAGTGACACATTCGTATATTTTTTACTGATGCAAAATGTGGCTTAGGTATTTGGTAGCCACATTTGCGAAAAGATTTCTAAGCACATCAAGGCCAATGCATGTCAGATAACGTGTGAAATACTATTGGTTATATTACAAATCTCTTACGTACACGCTGAAAACAGTTTAAAACTGAGAACAGAAAATAATTGAGCCGTCTTCTTAAATTTTGCCGGAATGGACAAATCTTTGCGACAAAGTTTGATACACGGCCAGGAAAATAAGAATCTTGGTGCAATTCTTCGATGCATTTTACTGCGCCTCAATTTTTAGGCCAAAATGGCAGCTGCTATTTTTAGTCGACGATGTAGCATAAGCTTTCAAAACCACTCGCTTATGTCACAAATGGTCACCTAAAATTAACTAAGGGAAGCAGTTGAGCATGTTCGCAAAGTAGAGCTGAATGAAATTAAAATTCTTGCGATTAGTAAAAAACATTTAATTGGTAGAGGAGACTTTAAATGCACGCATATAGCATACCGATAACTTGCCCATGGATCGGCTTTTTGATGGATTGCTTCCAAACCTTTTTGTGCTTTGATGGAGAACGGGAGGGGGACAAGAAAACCGATATGCCGTAGAAGCCCGGCAGTCTTCATAATCATTTATACGGCCTACAATGATATAAGGGCTTCGAAAGTCAACCAATGATTATTTTGTCTGATAAAAACCAACGAACGTTGTAACATATTTGTGTGCATCGGCCGCAAAAACATCCAAAACGTTAAAGAACCAATCTTAATGAGCTTATATTAGTGTCTGTATAGAAGAAGTTATGATGTTCTCTTGGACCAGGAGTGTATTTGTCCGACGTTTCGAAATCTCCCGCAAACTCATTGTCAAGGAATGAAAAAACGTACAGCTCACAGTGTAATTAAAAGTCAGTTCCACTGAGATTGACCTCTGCCCTCGATCCCCTCGCGCAACGCGAGGTAGGCATCAGGAATCTCGATATGTCTGTTAATTGTGTCCGCGCGTGAATGCCAGGCTTCCCGTAGCAGGCGTGCATTTCGGTCGTCTGACCGACCCAGTATTTGCACGCGTTCGATGTTAGTGTCTGTGTACTTTAGCCTTCTGCCGCAAATGAAATAATCTTTGAGAACAGGATCGCACGGCAGACTTTCAGTTAGCGTCGTTGAAATTTAAAAATAGGAAAATATCCTAACATTGTGATACTTTCTCCCTAAAAAGCTCGAGATTAAATAAACTATAACATTCCATCGATGTGTTTAAATAGTACAGCCCATGCAAATGTCGAAAGGCTATCACAGCCCGAACCCTACTGGTCTAGTATTCTTCTGAGGCTGAGTTGTGCAAACATCTCGATACGATGGGTTTAAGACTAGCATACTCGCTTCTATTCATAATGAATTCAGTTTCGGGGGGTATTTTTAGCGCACAAACAGTATTTACTAATAAGCCACGTTTATTGTATCCGTGCCTTGCCAAAATAAAATCCGGTCTACCTTATTATAAATAAAAGCTGAATTAAATATGTTCTTACTGAGGAGGAGCATGTTCATTAGTTTTTTTCATGGAACAAAATTATCACTGTTGTTATCCATAAAATATGCTATCAAAAAGATATATCCGTAGGTAACAACCTAACTTCTGTTGCAAGGCCAGCATAATGAGTCGTTTGCGGCATGAAACCTAATCGTCATCAAGGGGATACTTCGACTAGTATTTGATAAACAGTATTTTAAATATCTGGAGGTTTGAGCACGAAAAATACTGTTGGTGAAGATAACTATTAGATTTAAAAAACGCTGACGAAGGCAGCCGACACTAAACTATCGAGGTTTTCGTTTAACTGAAAATAGGTGTTTGAGTGTTTGATCACCGATTTCGATGACGTCCACTTAGTGCATCAAGGGGTTGCTGCGGAAGGTGAGAATCTCAGGGGGTTGTGATAGCGGACGCAGTTGGCGCCAACCGCCCGCTTCACCTTCGCCCGGGGTTAAGAAGACGAAACGGGACACGGCGTTGGCCACTTTTTCCAATGCAAGCCAGCCACGCCGCGTGATTTGGTCTTAAGTGACAGTAGGGTATGCTCGGGTACTGCCACATTACCTACCTGACCCTCGCTAGGTGTCGAGATAGGCTCAAGGAGGCTGAGGCTGATACCGATACTGCTATTTCTAGTACTACTGACTAGCAATGTCTTAGTAGCACTAATACTATTTCTGGCGCTATTATTAGTAAGAGGTGACGCTGACTTGAAAACAAGCCCTTGATCTCGGCAAGGAGTGTAAAACCTGGGTTTGTACTATTTCAAGTAAATACAAATTTGAGCCCCTAAGCACATCAGGGCTTGTCTTGGTTACCACCTTCTCAACACTATCCCCCAGACTGTGTCGGTTTCTACTAGCTTTGGACTTCAATAATACTGCTGCTATAATCGCGTGACTATGCCTAGGTGCTGATTCTAGTAATCACACTTACTAAGACCAGTAAATAGTATATTATAATAGGCCTGTCTGTGCTTTCAGGGAATCGGAACCACGCATGAACTTCACGTCCATATGAGGTAAAATAAATAGGTTATGGGTTCAGTCAAAGCTTTATCGAATAATAGCACAAGTATTACCATGCCGTTATAGCATAACGCAGTGCCGTTGGCCGTCTATAGGCTAGCTGCAGGCCTAGTACAAAATCTAGGTTGCGATAGGAAATGAAAAATCGCAGAGGACCGTCTTCCTATACTGCTATTAACTAGCAATTTAGCGGAGTGTGAGTAGTACTGCTACTATATTTTTCGCTATTAAAAGTCAGAATTAATGTTGACTTGGGTCAAGGGTGAGGCTCAGGTCCATTCTATGTGAACTATATGTGTAATTCTACATTTAAGCTATTCCGAATAATACATTTGAGGGTCGGGAGCACGTCATGGCTGGCCTTGATTTCCGCGTTCTCGCCTCTTTCCACCAAAATATATATAATATTTTACTATGACGATAAGGATGACTGGGAAACTGCCGACATATGTATTAAGCCAATGCCGAGACTGCTAATACTAGTAGTCATGCCTACTGATAGCAATAAGTTATATTGTAATGCAACTTTAGTAGAAACAATCTAAGAATATGAGCCATGCTACTACTCACCTTTAGGTGAGCTTGCTTTTGCGTGTCTCTACGACGATTAAGGAGAACTAACCAGCTTCATAACCTTACAGTCAGGCAAACCTTTAGCTACGTCCTGTAGAACAAGTGTAAACGCCAAGACCGGATCTGAGTTTGTCGGGGTGTGTCCCTATCTTCATCATGATTCGTAACGCTTTTGTGGCTGAGCAGGGCCGCTTCGATCGGTGGAATGGAAATAATCCTATAATAGGTGCCATACTACAAGTACTGCTTTCATTACTACTACTGCTAGTATCTCGATAATGCTTAGTGGCAATATTAAATCTATTACTGTCGCTATTTTGATGTCAGAGTTAGCGCTGATTAAAAGTTACGCTGGGGCTTATAGCCCCTCGATCTCAACAAAAACTATGAGTACGGGCTTATGCTACTCCGAGTAAAGGCACGTGTGAGGCTCGAAGCACATAAGTGTTCGCCCTGGTTTGCGCACTTTTTCCTCTTTTTACCAAAAACTGCGTCAGTTTCTCCGAAGTTTATACAGCGATTTACTGCGGCTAGAAATAATATGCCAATGCTAGGAGTACTAATAATGATAAAAATATTTACTAAGACCAGTAATTAGTATACTGTATTACGGTCCGGCGTGCAAGTTGGAAACGGGAGGTTAGTATAAAGTCGCAACGTCGGCCAAATGGTTAAATGAAGGGATAAATAAGCGTTTAGTTAATAAAAGGGCAGTTTTCACAATGTCTGTAGGTCGCAACGTAGAGCTTGAACTTAGAACTGAAGGGATAAATAAGTGTTTATTTAATAATAGGTCAATTTCTACAATGTCTGTAGGTCGCAACGTAGAGCTCTAGCTTGGAATTTACAGAAGATTTTCTGTTCAATAGGGAGCTGCCTGCTCCAGCATTGACGAGACTCAGAAGCATAGCAATTCATATATTTGTGTCAGAAGCGGAGTAATAAACAAAAAGATGGGAATATGAGTTTACCAAACTTCTCATCTCTATGGGGTGTTTGTGCAAAACACTCGGGTTTTTCTCTAAGCATGTGGTCTCTGTTCGGGGTTGCAGATCAGCAGATAGAGTCAGATTACGCCAGGCTACACGGTCTATTCGAGGTTTTCATCAGCAATATCAGTTAGAGTAGCCTTCTGTGTGGTTACGGCTAGTAGTCCCTTCGGAATCAACTTATTTGTTTTACAGCCACCATCTGCGACGATACAAATAAATACTACTTAAAGGATGATAGTACACAAAATATTAAACGCTACAAATGCTGAGACTCAGGCACGCGTTTAAGGAAGGAATGTGTCACGCGGTTTTGGTATAGAATAACAACTGTTTAACTAACGTTTCCCACACTCATTGAAAGCCCAAATTTGCATTTTGCATCTTTGAAAATCCCAAGGGGCAGGCAATGTTATTGGTAAATTCTTTCTTCGCCTGCCGGCGAAAAGTGATATTTTCTTTCATTTGAAAGCAATAATTCCTCAGCTTTAAGCTAGCGATTAGTATAGGAACCGCCGGTCAGCACATAACCCAATTTCGCGCATCTAAGACGTCTGCTTTGCAACCTTACAGGATTTCATCGTCAGAGATAAGAAACAGCAACAAAACAGGGGGCTAATTATAGTGGGCTACACCAATCAACTTTTTGTGGCTATCAGGCCTTAAGGGGCAAGAAACAATGTTGAAAAAGGGGAGAGCCAATTACAGAGGTAAACGTTAAATAAGGGTAAGTGATGTAAGAGTTCGCCAGGTGTCAGCAGCGAAAATTGGGGCAATTATAGTGGATGTGCGCCAATTACCAGTGACGAACGTCTGGGTGTGATTGCACGTGACTGCACATGACTCTGTACACCTGCGCCAAATCGATACATCGTTTTATAAGCATAACAGGCATTCGAATTGCACACAGACCCAACGCTACCATACCTAGGATGGTAGTGAAAATAAAGACCGGCTTAATCCTTATGAACAATGTAAGGCAGTTTATCGCACCTCATGCCTAAGCTGTCCTTATAACTACACAAGCCGAATTGAACGCATCCTCATGTCGCACATAGATGAACATCAGCCAGTCGTTTGACGAGGAGTCGAAGTATCACAAATTGCAGCTCATACCTAAGAACCAGGTCATAATTTCAACATCGTGGCTGCCAAGGTACACGCCCACGCCAGAAACAAGACGAGCCGAGAATGGATTGCAGCCAGCTACACGCTCGGGAATTCAGTCAACTGACGTATCGAAGTGGCGTAGGTGTACAGGGCCTTGCGCAGCCACGTGCATTCATGCCCAGACTTCCGTCACAGTTAATTGGCCCACATCCTCTAAACTTGCCCCATTTTCGTTGCTGACACCTGACGAACCTCGAAACCACTTACCGTCAATTAACGTCTACCTCTCTTATTCCCCCCTCCCTCATTTTCATCGCTGTTTCTGACCCCGTATGACCTGATGACCCCTGACAGTTGATTGGTGAAAACCCACTATAAATAGCCCCCTCTTTTGGTGCTGTTTCTTATATCTGACAATGGACTCCTTTAAGATCTCATAGAATATTGCGAACCAGGCTACTTAGATGATGAGCAGCAGCAGCTACTTTTCTAAGCACCAGCTTTCAAATAGAAGAAAATACCATTTTTGCGCTCGCAGGCAAAGAAATAAATAACCAAAAGCATTTAAAATTTTTATAGATGAACGACGCGAAGTTGGCCTTTCATAGAGTGAGCATAATGTTGGCTTAACAGTCGTTATGCTAAAACAAAACTGCTTGACCCATTCCTTCCTTCAACGCATGCTTTAGTCTCAGTACTTGTAGAGTTTTTATATTCTTTGTACTACCAGCATTTAAGTAGTATTCATTTTTAATGCTCGCAGGTGTGGGCTGCTGGTTCCAAAAGGACTATTCGCAGTGACCGCAAAGAACACTGCTTTATCTGTCATCAGTTTGAAGTAAACCTTGACAACTTAGTGTCAGTTGCCTTGGCCAACGTGCCTTAAATCTTATAGTTATTCCCAACAACAGTCTTTTTCGTGCTGAAACACATGCAGTTATTTCAACTATTGCTCAACAAATACTGGTCAAAGTATCCACTTGAGGACACTTCAGTTTCACGTAGCAAGCGACCTACGAATAGACATTTCATTGTTATTTACGGATAACTTTCTCTGAGAAAAATGTTTACGAATAGCAACAGTCTGGTAATTTTCCTCTATTAACTTTACTAGTGATGTTGCTGCTTATTATACTGTCACAAAATATTTAACTACAGCTCTTGACAAAATGAGGAAGACCGGCCTTCACATTGGCAAGGCAATAATTCGAATAACATGGCCCATTACTAAGTACAGACCACCAGTTTAAAATGCTTCACGAAACTGAATTATTAATAACAAGCTACCATTTAAATCAAAGGCTAACTTGCATCGAGTAGTTTGAATACGACAGTCTCGCAAGTTCTACTGTTTGCACATTCTTATGGAAAATTATAATTTATTTTATCTCAAACTTTTTAAAAGAAGCTATCCAAATTTTAGGATGATTCCTATTTTTGTGAATTTCAAAGAAGTTTACTCACTAACATCGGCTTGTTAATGTCTTAGATGTTTTTCGGCCGATGCACATTCATTCGTTACAAAGTTCGTTGGTTTTTATTAGACAAAAGGATAATTGGTTGACTTTGTAAAGCCTTATTTCATTGCAGGGCGTATAAATATTTATGAAGACTGCCGGGTTTCTACAATATATCGGTTTGATTGTTCCCACCTTCCCCTCTTCGTCAAAGCATAAAAAGGTTTGAAAGTAGTCCGTCAAAACGCCGCTCCATAGGCAAGTTATCGGTATGCTGTATATGTGCCTTTAGAGTATCTTCTCACGTCACATACCAATGAAAGTGTTTTTACCAATCGCATAAATTTTAATTTCATTCAACTCTACTTTGCTAACATGCTCAAATGCTTCCCTCAGTAAATTTTAGGTGACCAGTTGTGACGTAAGCGAGAGGTTTTGAAAGCTTTTGCTTCATCGTCGACTAAAAATGGCAGCTGCTGTTTCGTCCTAAAAATGGAGGCGCAGAAAAATGCATCCAAGCATTGCACCAAAATTCGTAGTTTCATAGCCGCCTTTAAGGCCGTGCATCAGACTTCATCTCAGGGATTCGGCCATTCTGGTAGAACTTACGTAGACGACTGAATACTTTCCCGTTCTCTTCGTTAAATCTTTTCGGCGTGTGCCTTAGAGAGGGTCGAAATATGGCTAAGGCTGTCTTGCGCATTACCCAACACGCACATGCGCAGCTGTGCTGGGTAATCGGGTCACAAATCTGGTTGTTAAGCGGCTGAGGATAGTTCACAATAGCTAAGCAACAGAATACATGACTAACGAAGACTGGAACCAATGTGTCACTTTATTTAATCTTCTCAGCGGGCCTCAAATTTTGTATGGCTTTGGATATCTTTGATTTTATTCGCTTGACCACTAACCTGTCACTCAAATGGTTGGAAGTTGACCTCCTTGGCTGCGACTGTGACCCAAACTCGAATCCATTCCATCGACAATAAGAGCCATTTATTCCAATAATTGCTTGTAACTAGCAGGAGTAGTATTATTATACTGATTATTGTACAGGCCAGTTTAAAGCAATTTCGTTCATATTGAATTTGACTGCACTCTTTTATGACCACTGCAAAATGTATGTGATGTAAAACTGGCTACATAAGATGTGTACATTTTTCCTATTGATGCTTACTGCATTTATTTATTAAGTTGGTTTGGCAGATTTGCTTACTTTGAGTTGACCCAAGTGTGAAAAACACTAGGCCTTTGGCGGGATTTGAACTCGCGCATCAGCGAAAGCCTTTGCCGGAGGCGAATGTTCTACAGCTAAGCTAAAAGGGCCCGCTTCACGCCATGAGTTTAATCACACTTGGATCGATATTACCCGCTCAACTTTTCGCTCATAAGGAATACACGAATACGGGAGCAAGTTGACTGCCCAAACAGGATTTCCCAAGCATCATCTAGAATCCACCGGAATGACTACTAGGCTGACTTAATTATTAAGTTGGTTTGGCAGATTTGCTTAATTTGAGTTGACCCAAGTGTGAAAAACACTAGGCGTTTGGCGGGATTTGAACCCGCGCATCAGAGAGCATTAGCCTCCGGCGAAGGCTTTCTCTGATGTGCGGGTTCAAATCCCGCCAAACGCCTAGGGTTTTTCACACTTGGGTCATCTCAAAATACTGCATTTATATATTCAAATATATTCTGCAGGAAACAGGCACAATAGTTCTTTTTCTTGTAAGCATAAAGTGGGAAACTTCGCCACGTTCATACTTTATACTTAAAGAAGGCATACCTGTCAGTTTAAAATCGGACTAAGTTGCCTAAAATGGTCGTAATCTTTCGGCCGCTACTCTTATCTTTAAGGTTTACAAACTGCATGCCATCAACGTTCTGTTTATTGAAAAGTGCATACATCCCTAGGGCATGAGAAAAAGGTCACATTATTCATATGGCATTTTGCAGTGTATGTAGATAAGGCTGTATACTTTACGCAAAACTAGTAATTTAACTGGTAGGCGATGTAATGAATGAATATTTTACGGTCGTATGAACTTTTAACATTGCAATTTTTTCCAAATAAAGTATACATTTTGTAGAAGGGAAGTTATTCTGTCAAATGAGTACAAAGAAGCCTATAATTGTGCAGTATTTTCTATAAAATATATTGGATTTAATAAGGACAATGGAAAAACTAACCTTTGATAAAAAAATTTATACTATTCTTTGGAGTAAAAATATCAGACGTCTCTTGTGGATGTTCTTTTTACCCAAAAAGGTGTTTTACTATTTGGAGAAAGTTCTAGATATGGGCTGTCTGGAAATCGTAATACGAACTAAAACCCAAAAACTTAGTTTTTTCCGCAAATGTTTTTAATCGATATCGTATTTTAACTGTTTTTACATAAACGTCAAACGGGATCTGAATTTATGGACGAAAGCTTGAAGACACTGAGAACGCTCGAAAATTTATCAGCATCTAAATGTCCCTTTATAATTAAATGTAATTAAATAACAAAAATATGTTTAAATATTTTGACTAAGGAAACGTTCTTCTGATATGAAGAAAATGGTGTGGTTATTCATTCAATTTTAGTAAAGATATACATTTTTGTCCTTATTTAAAAGTATTTAGCAGCAGAAGTGGATAAGGTTAAACCGCGTAGTAGCGATCCTTATATTGTGTGCAAGGTACTTTTTTAAGTTAGACCGAATAACAGTCTTATCTACTCTAGGTTTCAAAAGAAAACCTTCGAAAACGCAAGCGTTAAAATTATTTTACCCTCTACTGAGGATTTTACCTGTCACGTTCCTGTTTCTTGAGTAGTTGATAAGCAGAAATTCCGCGACCACTGATCCTGGTGGACATAAAGGATTTTCTCTGAAAATGCAAATTGCACTTGAGCTTACTGTGAGTTTTCTACAGAGTCATTATAAGTAGAAAGTCCCAATCATATGTGTGGTAATATAAACTAGAGTCTCCTTCGTTCAGTTCATAGTTGTATGGCATAACAGACCACCAATTTTCTAAAAGAATTATTAGACTGAATCCAATAGTAGCGAATATTCGAGTCCCAGGAAACAGTTCAGAAGACGAGGATGTGATCACTGGAACAAGAGTTTTATTTGCCTGACGTTTCGGATTCCGTCGGAAATCCTTAGTCAGTCAAATAAAAATCTCGTTCCAGTGATCGCATCTTCGTCTTCTAGACTGAATCCAATCGTCATTTCCCGAAAACCACACGATTTCGCATATTAAAATTTACCTGATTTTCACGAACCAAGATAAAATTTTCCTTCTTCTGAAAAAACTTTAGTGAGAACCATTCTGGCATATAGCAATAGGCGTTTGTAGAACAAAATTCATAAAGAAGAGGTTTAACTGCGCGGCATGCAATAACATCGGAGATTCCTGGATATCAGAAAGCGTCAAATTTCTCCCAATTCGGATCATTTTACCTTCCATACACTAAATTGAACTCAACAAGTTTTTGAAAACGGCATTGTTCGCCTCAAGTCAATTCAGTAAAGTAAATTTGCAATCTTGAATGTGGGTTAAAATCCCCCTGCACAAAAGTGGATGTGCACATTTAATGAGTTAGCAATCTTCTCTTAAAATTTTATACTCAATGGAAGGGTATCTTTCGGTTTTAAAAAAGTTTCTAAATTACCGAATAATTTGGAAACCTAGTGACCGCTACACTGGAATTTAAGGTTTACAAACTGCGCACTGTGTGCATCCAGTTAAAGGAAAAGGACATTTTCGCCTGCAGCTTAACGAAGATCTCACATTGTTCCCATAAAATGTTGCAATAGATGTGGAGCATGCTCTATACAGTAAAGGCAGCATTAACAAATGACGGATACGGTGTTCACTGAATGAACACCTGAAAATTGTAAAAAAGCTCATGATTAGAAATTTTTTAAAACCGAAAGATACTCTTCCTTTAAGTACAAAATTAAAAGACTACGTGATTTGTTACCAAAAGAGTACAAGAAATAATTTTTTCGTGCATGTTTTCCAAAAAATATATTTGAATCTATAAAGGCAGTCGAAATTAATGATAAAAAGGCATATTATTAAGTACTCACTTTTTATGGTACATGCTTTGTTTTGGCAGTCAAAAAGAAGCTCGTTAGAAGGCCGGCATCCTGAAATGGCTAAAATATGTTGAGATTAGGCCATATAATCATCTCTATTACAACCATCCGCATTTAATATGTTCCAATTGAAAACTTATTCCAGAATTCCGGCAGCTATTGCATGAGAAAGTGAATCTAATGTAGTTGTTTGAAGAATATCACGGCTCCGCTAAATGTGTTATCTCGTGAAATGTTAACAGAACTTCTGATAGATGCTCTGATCTGAAAATTTCTCTGAGGTCCAGTGTGACGTAAGGTATTTTACACCAAAACTTCTAACTCGTTCCTGTCCTCAAATGATTTCAGGCTCATCTTGATGCCGGTTTTCGAGGTAGCTGACGGCTTAAAATATTTTTAAACTTTCTGAGTACTCTTTAAGTGGATCTACTTCTTCATTTACATTTGAGATTTGAAACTTCCAAGCCATCTTTTTTCCACGTAAGAAAACTCATACGATAATAAAACGACGCCGTAGAAAGATCGTGGAATCTTGCAGTGGATCTGGTATTAATTTTACGATCAGCTTTGACATTAAAGCAGTTAGGATGTCTTATGAATCAAAAATCATAATCTTCAAAATCCCACGATAAGAAACTGTTTAAAGCCGAACACTAGCCTCTTATGAAGTGAAACCATTAAAAAAGATGTAACCCTCTACTAAAGAACAACGCAAAGAAGCACTTTTATGCTTGCTATCTAAAAATATACCCAACTTCCTTAGGGCATCAAAAGTAAATTGTTATCCATCCATACTACACAAGCAGTCGTTTTTACAAAGCGTAGGTTTCGCTGATGGCCGGACGAAGTTTGTTTAAAAAGCCGGCAATCTGGTTTAGCTAAAAATAGTCTCAATTATTCCGTACGGTAAAGCTTTTTATAGGCCTACTTGAAAAATATTTTGAAATTGAAGCTATATTTACCTTCGAGGAGATAGTAAATCTACTGAAGCCTCCCTTTAATGTTACATCATTAAAGGCATGATTTATGCAATGATATGTGGGCATTAGTTCAGTCCTTGAAAAACTGTTCTGAGATGGGTTGGACATTCTTTGATCACACGGGCATTTTTAGTTTTCTTCTTGGTGTTACTTTCATTAGTAAACTGGGCTAAAACGCCAATATGCAAAGAGAAAAGTAAACACTTGGATCAAAGTATTGACTCTAACGTAATCCTAGTAGAAAAAATTGGTGAGTTCATGGACAGGACAATACGCTAACTTCCACAGTTTTGTTCCTCTCAATATAGAAACGAAATCTGGTCCAGAGATTAGCAGCTAGAATACGACAGATCTGTTCTCCTGAAACTGTCGAAGCAGAACTCCAACAGCTGCAGCATACACTAATTGAAAATGGATACCCGGGAAGGTTCATCCTCAAACATATTGGTGAACGCGCCAAAAAGCCCGTCACCTTCACTGCAGAAAGGAAACACGTGTTCATAAGACTGCCTTTCTTAGGCGATGCAACGAGCGAGCTGGTCAGACGACGCTTGAAGACTGCAATCACAAACGCTTTCCCAACGGCGAACTTACGAGTGCTCTTCACGAACTCTCCCCTCCTACGATTGGGAGGTAAAGACAGACTCACTTTGAAGGTCACATCAATGTGCATTTAATCTTTCACTTGCTCCTGTGGAGCGAGATACATTGGCCGTACAATGAGGTGTCAGGAAAGGAGGGTACGTGAGAACATACCAAACTGGCTAAGTGAAGATGAAACTAGATCGATCTCGAGTGCTATTCTCGCACATCTTGTCGATAAGGACCATCGAGTCAATACTAAGGAAGCCTTTCAGGTTGTCTACAGGACACCATCTAATTTTTCCAAAGGCCTACGCCAACGGATGCTTGCAACAGCCGAAGCAGTAGCTATAAGGCCGGCAAATCCCGTGCTGTGTTGTCCGAAAACTCTGACGCAGGTGGCGATAGGATTTCACCTCTACCAACTAGCGATAGTCCCACAACCAACACGCTGACTTAGTCCGCATTGGCCAATCAGTGCCCGTGTTAGATAGTTATTGATTTTTCTACCTATTCAAACGTTAATTGTTATGTACAGTGTTAATTTTCCTTGCAAACGTTTGATCTGATGAAAAGTTGCTGAAAAAAATGTTTGCCATAAACTGACTCTTATATTAACCATGGAAATATTATCGGAACCAGGAAATCCGTTCCATTCTCATATTTTTTAGGAAAAGAAATCTTTATTGCACAGGCGTGCAATACAGAAGGTACGCCTATGATAAATAATCAATATGTAAAGTTGCATAATTTATATATGATTGGACGAATTTATACTCGGCATGGCAATGGGAAATAAGGAAAGAATTAATAACATTCAGATTTCTTAGTTGAAACCAAAATGTAAGATAAGGCAATCGTTGTTTGCTTATATTTTCCAATATGTTTCTATTTACTATACCAAAACATTATGAATCGGCTTTCTAAGTGATGCTTAAACTCTAGTCTCGCCGGCTTATTCTTGAGGGTTTTTTCATTTGAAAATGCCCTTCAGCGATTAAAATGTATGGCAGATGGGATCCCTCCAGTGTGTATTCAAGACTGCCTATGATTACATTTTACTCCGCTTACGGCACACTAGCTATTTCGAATAAAATATAATATTTATAAAGAATAGGATATTTGGGCAGCATGAAGGTGGTAAATTTAATAATTATTCGGGACGAAACATGCTAAAAATTAAGCAATTCATTACGCCAAAATATGCAAGTCATGACGCAAACCTATGGCCAAAGTACGAATCCGTCGGGAAAAGTCATCTTAGTATACTACTATTTGGGTGAAGCCTAGACACTGTTAAATGCCCGCCTTTAAGGACCGAATTTATTCATTTTGTTTTAAAGAGTTCTAGCTGCAGTAGTGACCCACCATTATTAGGTGCCTAAATCGTTTCCAAAGGATAAAATTTCCAGTAAGATGCTTGACGTTGACGGACATTATTCGCAACGGAAGCCCGCAATAAACCAATGAAAGAAATAAATTAGCATTATCTGACCAGCTTAGGACTACGTGATCTTGCAATGTGGACAATTTTATTCGCTCACATCCAATAAACAGTTGTGATAATCCCGCTGACATTTCCTCTCGGCAAATCGCCTTGTTTAAGTAAACTACGATTTGCCACTTTATCTTGGTCTACTATGGACACAATTTTGGTGCATCATTTGTGAAGGTGTTTCTCGCGATGAATTTCAGACAGCATAAACCTATGGTTGCAGCTACGGTATTCTTGTAATTATGACCTCCCCCAAAAGAGTAATTATTGTTCGGAAGTCTATTCCATCGGTGTTCGCACATTTCTGAGTGAATATATATATATATATATATATATATGTGAGAAGAAGAGGCGATCACGGGAACCATAGTTTTACTTTCCTGACGTTTCAAAAGCGTACAGGCTTCCGTCATCAGAGGTGGGTGTTGTACCGCGCCTCACAGTATTTATAGTAGGTGACAGTCATGGTCAAAGGGTTTAAGCCAATGCAAAGGAAGAGGGGCGGGACATCGGAGGGATGCTCGACCATCGACGCCTTGAGGCCATCAAATGTGATTCCTGCGCGGTCGATTATGTCAGAGAGACTGGGAAGCGGCTGCAGACCCGGATGGCAGAACACAGCAGGGCTGTAGATACGATGCAGCGACTTTCGTTGGTGGCGAAACACTGCGCAAATTCTGGACACAAATTCGCTTTTCAGAATGCCGAAATTCTAGGTCGAGGAAATGACCGCGTGGTGAGGGAAACAATCGAGGCCTGGCACACGGGTATAACCTCCATTAACCGTTGTGTGTCGCTTCCCACAGCCTACCAAGCCCTCCGAAAGAAACTCAATGAAGGGAAAAGTGAAATTGGGTCCTCACGAGCGCATGGTGGACACACAAGCAATCGCACTACAAACAGACTGAGCAATCATCAGCTTAACCGCTTCATCTGCTCATTCTGTAGGTGCAAAACCAGATGAACGTGTGAAGACCAACAGGGTCATCGGACTAGGACGGCAACTTAGACCAATGACAGCGGCGCAGGCGCGAACAGCAGAACCCGACGCTAATCCGGACCCCTGCGAGCCAATGGTGGACACACAAGTCGCCGCACCACAATTGAACAGAGCAATTATCAGCCTAACCGCTTCATACGCTCATCCTGTAGGTGCGAAACCAGCTGGAATTGTGAACACAAACAGAATCACCGGCCCAGGACGGCTACTTAGATCAATGACAGCGGCACAGACGCGAACAGCAGAATCCGACGAGAGACCCCTTGACTGAAACTAATCCGCCTCAAGGCGTCGATGGTTGAGCATCCCTCCGATGTCCCGCCCCTCTTCCTTTGCATTGGCTTGAACCCTTTTGACCATGACTGTCACCTACTATAAATACTCTGAGGCGCGGTACAACCCCCACCTCTGATGACGGAAGCCTGTACGCTTTCGAAACGTCAGGAAAGTAAAATTATGGTTCCTGTGATCGCCTCTTCTTCTCATTTATGCCCAGGAACTCGGATTTTCGCTTCTAATAGCTATATATATATACATGACTACCGCGCAAAATTACCCCCAAACTTGAGATAAGGTAGATTATAGGGAGGTTTTGGCAGATTTGAGGCATTTAATTGACCCAATAGTGAAAGATTCGTCGCCTGGGTGGGATTCGAAACCACATCGGAGGGGAAGGCTATAGCACAGTCAAAGCTCTACCAATTGTGCTGTGAGGCCTCACGGAAAGCCTTGAATTTAATCACAATTGGCCCAATTTACTCGCCCAGGCTACTGCACATATGGAATCCACCATTGGAATCCCCATACCAATATTTACAGAAGGCTTTATCCTCCGCATGCATTAACATGACTGCTATCTAGAAATGCCTTCCATGCTCGTAATAACTGCACATGGTTATACAGTAGATTGCCTTACTCATGAAAGTTAAAAAACGAAAGTTGGGGGGTAGTCTGACGCACAGTGAGGATATTAAGCTTGTTTATTAAGTGGATTTCAAGCACAGAAACTTGCTGATTAAAGAAACGCACAATTAAGATCTGTTTGTTAAAGGAAAGACAGACCGGAATTGAGAAAAATAGGTAGTTTCCTGATATCCAAGGAATTTAGTGGATAACTGAATGCTACGGATCAAAACCTCTTGTTTATGTGCACTGTACTCTAAAGGCAAATTCATATAGGCCAAAAAACTCCTAACTACATCTCTTCAGAAGGCGAAAAATATGTTTTCAATTTCACAAAGTCAAACAAATGCACATATGAGGTAAGGTATTATTTGCAGTAAAAAGAGGTCGGATTTTTTATTTGTGTTTTGCCTTAAAATTTATTATTTTATTTATGTGACTGTACTTTTTTCTATCACACCAACAACTGGGACTGTTATCAAACCCGTATATTTGAAAACTTGCGACATACTGTCACTATTCTCTGTCACACCGTATGCGAACTTTGTCCCAGCATTGTCTTTTCACAGTTGATTATGGCGCCTTAGTAATGACAGAACAGTACCCAATAAAAAGTAATAGGCAGTTAACCAGTTCACGAGTAAGAATGAAGGCAGTTGTATTTCTCGGACATTAAGCAGTACCTTTGTACGCCTATTGATGCAGGGAACCCATGAAAAGGTTCTACGAAGATAATTAGCTAAAAAGCGCACCAGAGAAATGCAACAACCAGGAAGGCAGGAAACCTGTAAGAGAACGTTTTTAGTTGCTAACACGTACACTAACTACCAGACGTCATTCTGGAGGAGCATTTATTTCTGCGGTGACGTCTTATTTTTCGATAAGCCTGTGAAGTCAATCCAGGCGGTGATATGGAAAAAGAACTTGTCAAAAAAACACGCTGTGCTGACGGCAATATTAAAGCAGCCTCGAAGATTGATGGTTTTCAAGGCTATTAAATTCGAAAAGCACCGAATTTGGCGTCGGCTATGGACAGTAGCAACAGTCGGGTGTTCCTTTACATCGTAAAGCCTGCACGGGCGCAGGAAGGGATACCACAGTGTTAGAGGATAATGCGCCAGTTTGTAGCTCAAAAAAGGTTTGAACTTGATAACTTTTCCGACTGTAACATAACCTTTTAGGCAACAACCAGCTTCTTTACATGCGGCCACCAATCGATTTTTATACTTGCAAATAGTTTGTATTTCTTGCAATTAGCAACACTGAGAGGCAACGGGCAAAACACAAGAAGAACTCGATTTTGGGGAATAATTCACATTGAGCAAACCGCTATAGACAGCCGGCTATCTAAATATCTGGCAGACTTTGTGTTTTTTTGGATTACATGACCAGTCCATAAAGTACTTATCTTTTGCATTTTTATAACCTTACCTTATTTTCTAGTTAAAAGCCACCTCTACCTTAGTAATCCTTATATTCACCCTTTCACCAGTCGGTTCGAGATGGCAAATTTTTCATACTTGGGTCGATTGAATCTATAATATAGTCATTATCGGGCGTTAGAATTTTAAGTGAAAAGGAATCATACGTATGTAAGTAAATGGAAATGTATAAACCACCTTATGTTTTAGTTTCAATAAGGCAGAGTAAGGAAATGGGGTGACGCAGTGTTAACTGGCTACGTGCGTTTTACATTTCCTTGCTAATTTCATGAGATTTCATTCCTTAGCCAATATAATGCATATCAAGAAATTGCGTCAGAGTAAACAGTTCAAATGTATTAATAAGTATGCCCGGTCCAAAATTTCTTTCGCCCTGAGTTAACTATATTACCCACAAGTAAATGCATATTTCAGTTCAACATCCAACCAATACGAACTGCATCGATCTGCCCGTGTAGAAATAAAAACTGAAAATAAGACAGTCAGTACGACCCGCAGCTCCCCCCGTCAAGGGGTTAAACGAGGCTAGAAACGTGGCATGGAGAAGCTTTTTGAATCCGATTTGAATTAATCCATATAAGATTATCCGATTTGTTCTGTTATCGTCTGGCATATTTGCTTTTAATCTGCGTCTATCGAAGACCTAGAGAACTGTGTCGAAAAGCTATGACATAAAGGTCCTTCTCATTGAAGCGCATTTGACTTCAACGTTTATTGCTCCGGATGTCTGCCTTCCAATGTATAAAGCGATGCCCCGACAATGAAACCTCTTTTACAGACTAGCTGTTTTTACCCTATCGCATATGCTTACTATCGTTGCGCTTCTGTTGATAACACGTATCGACAGTTTGGAGCTCGCGATAACGAACACAAGCTGGCTCTCCGCCAATGGCACCTCTTGTAGTTGGTGTTTTCGCATGCTCTTGTTTTTGACCCCCTTTCCATTGAGACAGCATTGAATTGACCGCCATGGCTAACACTAGCACAAGTTAGTGAAGTGCTCAAAGTTTGGCAGTCTGTTGCGGTCGGTATCAACCACTAGATTGGCCTAGATACCCACTCACGGTACGCTAGCTGATGCCCACCTTTAAAACACCAACCACCGCTAATGCATGCCGGGACCTGTAGAATCTACCTGGCATGCCATTCCCTCCCCCACGACACTGTGAGCCACAGCTGAGACTGATAGGCCCGTTCCTCACTTTCGGCAGCCATCACAATACGATTTATATATCCTTCACCCCTAACAGGCTCGTTTGCGTCTTTAAACAACACTGTGTGACAATCCCATCCCTCACTTTTCGTTTCGGCTGGTAAATGAACGAGTGAAACCCTCTGTGCTGACGACCTCTCACTCTTTCCATTACATTACCTTAATATACCACACTAGAACAATACCAGGCATACCACGTGATCTAGTTGTTCGCACACGTGCTGAGTTGTTTACTACAAAGGCGACAGTTTGCGCACGAGGGGAATCTCAGACGACCATATGTGGGTCAGAAGTGAATTCGATGCCTAACGATATTAGATTTATTATTGCCTACAGTCGGAACGTTTTCAGCGGGGCCAAAAGATGACTTCACTTACAGAGTATGGTTGGTATTGCCTCAACTATTCTGCCACTCTTAAAACGAAGGCTGTGATGTTCTTCATATCTACTTCAGCCTACCCACTCAGCCGACTAAAGCGTAAGCATTCCAGCAATAAATTCAACTGGATTATTCGAATATCCGAAAGAAAATATTATCTAAGCGAGACTGTTTGTGAGCCAGTGGAGTGTAGACTGGCTACATAAGCACTCCCACGTAGGTGGTCAGTTTACTTTATACGACTTGGTGCATTCCAAATGCGCTTAAAATCACGACTTTCTGTGCGTTTCGTGCTTCGAGTGGCTGGAAACGTGACTGTACTGCAGCCCTGCCCTTTGTGTTGTGATTATGAATCCAGCTGAATCCGTCGTTTTTTAAATTAGTATTCCAAATCGATCATATAAATCTCTCAGAATAATGTATGCAATCTGTTCCGGTGTTCAAGCAGTCTACTCTTTCAGTCACACAACCACTCCTGCATCATTCTGCGTACAGTTTCCGCCGTCTCTACCTCGGTAGATGACTCACCTCACACATGAACCGCCCAACACCCCCTCCTCACCTCTAGCAACTAGCAAAACGCGATGCACCCGCCAATCTCTCCCCTCCACTCCTTCCTGCAAGATTTTACTCGTGCATTACTGGTTTCTGAGTGCCTAGGATGAAGTCATATACCAACATAGGCGGACCTTACGTGACCGTGTTACACGTTATCCAAACCCAAACATTATCCAGTGTGTTCGATAGCACTCTTTTCCGGGTTAGTGTGGCCGTAGGGGGATAGACTGGAGGACCGTGGTATAAAACGCACGGCTGAGTAGATACTCCATCCACCCAATCGTAATATTCACAGTTGAAAGGGGCAGAACAAGAAGCTCGTAGCGAGTGGATAAAAGCGTTAGACTTCTGACCAACAGGTTGTGAGTTCGAGCATCGAGTGCCACAACACACGTGTGCCCTATTTTCTCTCGACCGTATAAACTCGAACTAACACCAGGAGCTATTTGTAAAAAAACAATACTACTCACTATAAATCAATACGCAGTTAAAGTGACCGTTTTGTTGCAAAGGCCCTTCGATGTTCACCGAACTTCTCCTTCAAGTTGAAATAGGGAAATCATTCGGTTAAAGAAGAGAGGCCACCGCGTTCTACGGCTCTGATCACGCCTTCTATGTCTGTGGCAGGGGGCCAATCAACCGACAGCGACGTTAGTCCGAACCTGACTCCACAGTATGCCGGTGTCAGATCGATCGAGCGAGTTCTCATCAGAGATCCTGATTTCAATCGGTATCCGACTTGTCTTGCTTCTAGTGTTCGCAGTCACTCGTTACAGTCAGTCATTGTTCAACAAGAGTTGGGATGCTAGACGAATATAGCAAATATTACGGTGAGAGAAAAGCCTTCTACGCCCTGAGTTAAACACCAACATTGCCTTAGATGCAAGCATTTGCCCCAATTCTTGGATAATACCCTTCCAAAATATGGGTTCTTAATGAAATATGGCCAGAAGGATACAGTGAAATGGCAATCCATTATTCCAATGGTCTGTTTTTGATTGGAAGGAATGGTTTATAAATCCAGGAACTGCTGATTTATGTACTGGCGTGGGTGCAGGCATACCGCATTTCCAATAGTATTTCAGTTTATTTGGGTGACGATAATTAGTTATGCATTTGAAATCCCTATTGGTTGTATGCCGGTGCGTCATAAACATGTGTATACGCCTGCTTGAATATTATAACTTTTAAACTTGTATTAACAAACCACGAGTAGCACTTTTTGACAAATATCTCTTTTCTGGATTTCGTGTAGTATTAGTATTAGTATTAGTTCGACTTCGGTCCACCTAGAGGCAACTGGGGATACATATGATTAGTCAATCGTTCCTGGAAGAGCTGTAGGTGTGTCGCTTCCACGACTGATTGCGGGAGGTTACTCCATTTTTTTATGCCCCATTGCATGAAGAATCCAAAACTGAGATTATGGTAAGACATTGTCGCGCACAGCTTCATTGAGTGTCCACAGGGATGAGACGAGGGTTACCACTAAAGCATGTCCCCAAACGGCAATCCTTGGTCAAGGCTGTGTAGTATCTTGTAAGCTAAGATAAAGTCCCTTCTTTCTTATCTGCAACGCTGCGAAAATAAATTCAGGCATTGCTCTCTTTCTATGCAAGAGTGGCATTTTTAAACCTCTACCTAACTGTGTCATACGACGCTACCTTTTCATGAGACATATTTGGCCTTTTGTGTGCCATGTCCGCATGCCATATGCTAGACGTGGTCGAACGAAAGTGCCGTACACCTCACCAAATAGATCTTCGCTGAAAGCTATAAACGCCTTTTTATAGCATGCAAAACTCCCATGGCTTTGTTTGCAGCATTGACGTATTCCAAAGGTGTATCC
>JAYGXS010000009.1:19933829-19982332 GCA_036362985.1 Ligula intestinalis | reverse complement strand
CGCAGATGAGCCCCTTTATGCGTACAAGGGATAACGCCCCCACCGTCGGAATACACCAGCAAAGTGTTTTTTCAGCATCTCAAACCAGCCTGTAAAGCCGCGTAACCCGCTGCTTCCGCTAACGAAGGACAAGGTGTGTACAGCTGTGTTATCAAATCACAACTACGCCTACTGTAAATAATTTAGTAGGCCTTTAAGTATTTGTAAACATTCATCCACTAGCGATGATACTTCCGCCGCGGTTTTACACCAGGTTCGCTGATCATCTTAAGTTTGTTTCTCAGAGGTGTGAATAAAAGGGAAAATGCACAAAACTCTTGCAAAGAGTAGTACAACTTAGGCGTAAGTTATCTTTGCTACCTACGCACCTGCACATTAAAATCGCCATCCCCATATAATGAAGCCCAGCTGAGAGATAAAACCGTGCTGTCTTGCAGGCGGCCCAGGCTAATTTAGGTTTCTTTACCTGTCTGTAGTCAAACTACTAGTCTAGTCGGGCTCTATTTAGGACAGCATTGAGCATGAATTTAGGCGGGTGAGGTAGGGGGCATATGAGTATAGGATGATTGCTCCGAAACACTAGTGATCTTGTCGTCTGCAAATCGACTATTACATGTGAACATAGACCGGGACTGACTCCCAAGGTAGGAACTGGGGGCGGGGGAAGCGAGAGACAGTTGGCAGTTTGAAGATGAAGGTTATTTTTAAGGAAGGGCGTCCTTTCAGCTTATGTTTGGGGCAGCGACGGTCGTCTGGAAAGGGGAAGGAAAACACCCATATGGACTTCGGTGTTCACAGGGGAACGTCTGCGATTCCCGACAGTTCAACCGTCAGTTTCGATGGCATTCACCCTTTGTTCCAGAGTAGGGTGGTCCAGAGACGGTGACTGGCGCGTGTATTAATTTAAGGAGATAGTAGACTTACGCCGCATCCAACGCAATGCTTCTTCTCTCACCCACCCGCACCCGATAGAGCCAAGAAAACTGGCAATGGGATCTGACGCAGGTGACTGGTGCGGCCGGAGCCGCTCACATGCGTGCCAGCGTGCCGTCCAGTTTGTTACTGAGGCGGGACCCCCCATGCATTCATTGAAGTCGATGTTCCGCTAGAGAGTACTCCGGCTGAAAAAAACTTGTTTGTGTGAGTAGCGAAGGCTGGTCTTTTTTGATAGTATCAGTTGAACGTGTTTGTCATTTTGCATCACAATTTTTAGAGGTCATGGTCGCGGCGTACCTGTGGCCTTTTCAGGCTTTTTTCCGATCCAAAATGATTTCAGAACTAGAAATTTCAAATCTGACTCGAACAGATCATTTAGAACACGATTAAAGGATGCCATGTCCTCCGCGTTATGGTCTGAACTGACTAAATTACATTCTTCTAGGCCCTGGACAACAATACAGTGTTGTCGTCCCTGTGGGTGATGGAAGACTTGCTACAGTTTTTGTCATATGGCCTCTGTGGGAGTCGAGCTCGGGATGGCCGATGTAGATAGTTACCCAGCATGGGCCTAATTTCCGTTGCTGTGTATATTCGGGAAGCCAAGCCCTTCATTGTTACATGTCATTTCAGTGTTGGACATGGTCTCTAAGTTGGCCTCAGAATCCGTGTCTGCGATCTGGGAGCTTGGGCTGGCAGTGGGCCTCAAACTCGGACTAGCTGGAGTCAATATCTCACCAGTATTGACTTTGCTGCTGTCGTTAGGAGTGCTCGCGAGGTCAGGCACGGCAGCTTTAGGCACCTTCACGCTAGGTGTTGGCACAGTCTTGCAATTTTTTATGAGAGCCTTTGGTTTTGGTGGTGGCCCAGCCGTCCCTTTGTTGTCCACAGCGGGGGTGTTCGAATAAGCATCCACTGTGGCTGCATTGTCAACTATGGGGGCCTGTACTTTAGGTATAGGCACACTCGTAGGTTTCTGAGGTGTTCTACACGTAAGCGCGGCAGCTGTCAGGTTTTTTGTTGACACGAGGGTCTGTTGGATAAAATCTCTCATGCCTTTTATTTCTTCTTCGAGTTTTTCCTTTGAAACGAGAGTCTGCAGCATAAACTCCTGCATATTTTTTATTACGTTGACAAGTTTATCAAACTTTGAGGCTAGCGCATCATATCCGTCGCAATAGTCTACTACTTGGGACGGTCACACCCAATTAGTAATACTTTTAAATCTGGTTTCACACCGTGCGTCGGTAGCGTAATGGTCAGAGACGCGGCCTCGTGAAGGAGCGGTTTTGAGTTCGAGCCCACCTCACGCCAAATTTTGCATTTGGCTTCTGGTCTGCATAACAGCGTACAGCAATTGTATTTTCAACACAAAGGGTTAAGATATGGAGTTGTTGCCTTATATGCAAGATAGAAAGCCTAAGGATTCGCTTTTCTGATACAAGAATCCTTTAGGAGTCAAATCTTTTTACTTAAGACGATTTGTTTAGAATTTAAGCAGCAGAACTTTGACTGACTACTTGGTAAATGTCTAAACTTGTAAACTTAGTTCACTGTTGATAAAAACAGGCATAGCAACTGCGCTAGTTTAGTTTCTAAGTATGCAGTAGGTAATTTCAATACTGGTGTCAAAACAAATGTGATAGAATATAATGGACCGACTCAGCCTTTGTCGTTTTCTATCCTGCTCCTTGGTGTATACTAGTTTCTGAGAGTTTCCCAACACCAGCGTTGTAGGAGTTTGGCTTTTCCGATTTCGTTTAGGAAGAGTTTGGACGATAGTCTGCTTTGATAGTTACAAAGTAACCGTGCGAGCAGATGGATTTAGACCCAGATGGCGATTGAGGAGAGGAATAATGTAGTACGGTTTGTTCAGTGAACAAATTTTGTTAGTATACTGCTTTGTACGTAAGTCCAGTGTGCTGTTCTGGACACACTATCTTTTGATCGTTGAAAACATGTATTCTTCTCTTAACATGACACTGCTTAAAAATTTCAGAATATAAGGTCAGTGCATCTGTACCGGTTTGTAGGTAAAGTGAATGGCCTCGACACGCAGCAGAACATTGAGCGAGGACCACTTTCGTAGCAGTGATGATTGCCAGCTAACACCCCTTAGCAGTGCCAGAATGCCGGAAGTCTGGATAATTCAGCTTGACTAACAGAATAGTGCTTCTATCGCAGGGGGTCAAGTGAGTTAAACCCAGCAACTGCGATCTTCAAACCATGGCTAAAAAGTGCAGAAGAAGTCGGTGAAGGCCAGAGTAGATGGAAGGAGAATAAAATGTACACAAAGGAGAGGAGAAGAGATAGAGGAAGTCTAACTTGGGAGACACGTCCGCTCAGGAAATTTACCGGGTCCCAAGTGAGGTCTTAGCAACAATCAGGCCAGAAGACAGAAAGAGAGCGTGTCCATTGGCTAGGTCGGCCTAAAGATTTCGGGCAAACAAACAGCTCGCGTCGGGAACGCGTGCAACCTTGCTATTCGTCACTTGGCCCAAAACGCGTAGATGTGGGAACTATGATTGGCTGATAAAGACATCGAAAAACCGCATCGGTGAGCCTTTGGGAAAGTGCACTTCGACGCGAGCTAGTTGGCCAAACACGACGGACTACACTTCCAAGCTCAGAAGTTTTATCTTGTCTTGCATCCTTAATCGACTACCATCCATTAATTAGTCGTGAAGTCTTCTAGACAAGCACGCAAATCGCCTACTTACCTAGCGCCCACATATGGCATGGATAGGCTCAAAAGCTTGTAATTGTCCAGTCCAGCTGCTCGAGTTAGATCTTATAAAATTATTTCCTCCAAAGTTTCCGGCAAGTAACCAGCAATGCGACTTGACGAGACTACTGTGACTGTGGGGCAAAAGTGACGATCTCCACACAACTCCGATTTTACAATTTTTCTCAAATTTTTGGACTGAGTTACTGTATTTGCAATGACAGCAGCAAAGCTCCATCCTTCACTATCTTCTACGGCGTCATTTGGTCTCCTCTCGCCACAGCGACCCGGTAGCACCTTCCACCTCCGACGCCTAATCACGCATGCGCTCACTTGATTGCAGTTCTCAGCCCGCCCCTGGGATATCCAATCACAGGTGCCGCAAACTACGCCAACGTACAACCTCTTCCGGTTGCCAGCAAGTGCGCATGCACTAGCACGCCTTCACCAATCCAGTCTGTCCAGTGCTCTCCATCTGGCTGACTCTCACAGGACCTGAATGCGACAAATGCCACTGTCACACAGTTTGTATGCCGCCCCTCTCAGTTGCGGCCGCATGCTCGTCCGACTGTCAACTTTCTCCTACCAATGCTCCACTACCTCTGTAAAGAATACACTAGGGTTAGCTGCCTGTGGCTGATGAGGGCCAATAGCCCGAAATAGCTATATCACAGTACGCCAAGTGCGTCTGCTGGAACACTGTTATAAAAAACACATTATTCCTTCCGCTATGGTAAGGATTTTACCCATTGACTTGACCCACTGCGAGGAACTTGTTCCTGGTGGCCTCGAATCAAACACAGTTACGCTTGTCTACAAGAGCCGACAACAATTTTCATGCAGATTTGCTCGAAACTGCTGCACAATGCTGACAAGGTTAGGGCGTGTGCTGATGTTGTCAAGTCGGGCCTTGGAGAACAAAAGAGATAAGGACTGGGTAATTTTAAGTCTATATAGGCCCGTTGGAACTACGTCAAGGTGCCTGTGCTCAGGCTATGTGGGCTGGATAACATACGAGATGGTGGAGTTAAGTGAAACACTGACAGCTGTGGCCATCGCGAAGTGTTGGATCAGAAGCCTGTTGGGTCATTTCTGGAGTGCTGGACTGATTTTATTGCGTGGGGTTCGATTAATAGAAATAAAAAGCCTTACCACAACCGGTTCCTTAGAAGAGAAGACATGGGAGGCCAGAGTGGTAGGAAGAGTTTATTCCATACAGAAGGAAGACGAGACTGCGCAGGAGGAATTCGACGCCCGGACGAGTGTAGTCCGGCTGCTAAAGTGTCAGAAGGTAGGCAGGATTCGCAGTCGGCTCCTGTCTGACTCGACCTTGAAAGCGAATCACCAGATGGATTGCGGACAGCCTACGAATTCTTCCATGTCATTGGCCGCCACGTTCTAGCGGAGTTTGCAACTGTCCAGAAGGTAGGTCATGGATTGATATCACGAGACCTCATGTCTGGCGTGACGCAGAGGGTGTGGCAAAAGCCTGACATTAAAGTACCGCAACATGCGCATTCATGGTGAAGTTCAGCGCCCTGATCTCCGGGGCCCAGAGTTGAGCGAACGTGATGTTAAGCTCAGGCGCCCAGTCATTTACAGACAGAGAAATTAATATGTTTCCTGAAGGGAAATGTTGATAAGACAGCCGGATTGTTTGAAAGAACGCCACCCATTGCATGCCAAATGGGGTTGTGGGATGGTTTAGTGACTCACTCCATGCATCGGACCTTGCGCAAAGGCTCACCGCTACCGACAAGTGCATATGCACAGGCCGCCTACGCCCGTCTCAAGGTCAATCCACCCCCGCGAGTCTTGGCAGTAGCCCCGTGAGAAATTGAGCCAACTAGAGTGCACAATTTCCCGATTGGCTGCAGTAACAAAGCATACGTTTGATTTCCGGTAACCCCCTACGTTCTCGTCACGTCAGATGCGCCGCTGTGGCCGGCGGCTGCCTACTCTCCACTTCATTCTGTACAGAATAAACTGTTTCCACCATTCTAGCCTCTCATGTTTCCTCTTCTCCTAGGGAAGCATGGCTTGAAGATCGCATTTTCCTGGGGTTTAACTTACCTTATCCCCCACGACAATGACACCAGTCACTGACGCATGAAATGAGACAGAACTGCGCAGCTGCTACCACGCTCAATGTCTCCCAATCCACCACATATTGCGATTGCCCAACAAATTAGACACGAACAGAGATGGGTGTGGATTCATTAGTTCGCAAAAGCAAATCCTCACTCTACGCATGCCGCACATACTATCTGGTTCCACGAAGATGTACCAGGTTTCTATGGGTACGACTCAAACCTCACATCAGTGGGAAGGTCATCAGGGCAGCAGTGAGAGACACTGCAACAGGGCTGTCAGCCCGCCAGTCAAGCAAAGCTATCCCCCATCCCGCGAGGACGGTTAATGCGTTGGTAACTCCTAGGGTCCATCAGAAATAGTCGAAGGAAAGAATGTGGAGACTTTTCACCCGGTTGAACTCCCTAGTTTCAGCTTTATGCCCTCCAGTTATAGTCAGCGGCCCTAACCAAGTGTTGCAGAAATGGTTACCAGTGACTGACAGGTCTAAACACACCGTCTACGCCTACCATAAACCCCCCTGCCAGTTAAGCCAAAGGATGTCATTCCCACACAGGTGTGACATGTGTCCTGTTATGCAACGTTTCACGTGACCTAGTGATAGCAACAGACTAAACCACGTACTTATCATAGGAGGACTATTGTTTGGTGTGAGGATCACAGGCGTGCATGCGGATGGTTACGGGGGTGGTGGCTTGGTGGAGGGAAGGTTGCCATGACGACACTCAAGAGTGACTAAGCCTATGCAAGGATTGAGATCTCGGGGTAGATTGGATTAATGTGGCTGGAAAAAAAACAGATGTAGGATAGGCTGTAGTGGGTCGTTGCCCGCACGATGCCTGCCCTTCCTGTCATGACCTCAAGCTGTCTAGACCTCAAGGTCGCTGCGGTCACCAGACTTACTGCCGCGAGACATGGACACCCAAACGCTGCCCACCCGCACGGTGTCCAACCAATCACAGGCCGACCTAGCCAATGAACGCTTTCTCACTCTGTCTACTGGCCTGACTGCTCTCAAACTGGCACTTGGATCTCGGCTGGCTCTCCTTTTGGTCGTGTTCTCCCAAGTCAGATGTAGAATGGGCCAGTCACTGATTCGGGTGTCTCAGTGTGATGCAGTTGCGTAGGATTTACGTGAACGCGGTGGAGGTGCTGGGGCGAGCAGCCAACAACTTCCTTGTTCAGAGCCCGCCGGCAGCTGCTTCAGACTCGCTGACCTGCAGAGGACTGACGAACTTCGACACGCGTACGCCCAGATAGCCGTGACTGCTTAAGGGCCGCTTGAAGACGCCCCTCCCCCCTCTCAACCAACGCAACATGGGCCACAGTATACGACACCTCCCATCCCGCCCCCGGCGGGTAATGCAACACGCCAATTACACACCACTTAAACTTTCTCCAGCATCATGTAAAAGCAACGGCAAATGTAGTTTACGTAGTGCACCTAATATAACTCAAAACCCAGCATTTTGTCTTGCGGAAAAAGTAAGTATAGGGCGTTTGGGGAAATAGGATAGACAGTGAGGGAAATTTATAGAGGTAAGTGTAAAGGGGCAAAATGTAGTTGCATTTCTTTCCCGCAGCTGCTGGGAGCGAGTTGTGCCACATTAAAATTGAAGGTGTGCGCGGCCCTCCATGCCATGGATTATAATAATCTTACTCCAAAACAGTAAGCTGGACCTCAGATAAGTTGAAGTAGACGACCTCCTAATCACCATTTCTATTTTTCAGGCAACCGGTATTTTGATAATCAGGTTTTTCCACAATACGTTAACCGATAATACAGACTAAATCAAAAACATTGCTCAATACAATAAAATGCATATAGCAGTTATTAAAGTCAGTTTATCGCAAACAACTGTTGTCAGCAACTCTTCATCAGGCCAAACGTTTGCAAGGGAAATGAATGCTGTACACAACAATTAAAGTTTGAATATGCAGAAAAATCAATAACTACCTAACATGGGCGCTGATTGGCCGCCACGGATTATGTCAGTTTGCGCATGTAGGCCATGTCAGCGTATTGGATAAGAGACTGTCGCTAGCTGATCGGGGTGACATTCTATCGCCACCTGGTGTCGGTTTAGGCCATGGAAGTGTAAAAGCTTGTGTCAGAGTCTTCTGACAACGCAGCACTGGATTTGCTAGCCTTATAGCTACTGCTTCGGCTGTTCCTAGCATCCGTTTGCGTACGAAATTGTAAAAGTTAGCTAGTGTCCTGTAGGCAACCTGATGAGAAGTTGCTGAAAACAATTGTTTGCCATAAACGGACTTTTAAGCTATTAAAGTATATTCCACTGCCTATCCTTATTCCCCACCCATAGAACCCCCTATAACTACCATTTCCATGGGATAAAATACTGGGACTAAGGGTATACGAGGTGCAGTACTTGAACTATTTTTGCTAAAGCAACCGCCATCACTGTCTCACATTCTCTCTCGAACATGACTGAACGCAGTCAGTGGCCACTGCTGCGTGTGAGAGCAGCGTAGGCTTCTGCGCACAAAAAATCCCTCCCACAAGTGTCTTCTGCCGTTGCTTGGATTATACTTGATTATTATAGAGCTCTAAGCACAACCACCACTTAGAGACCGTACAGTGCTGCCGGTAATGATGGCGACTTCAGTTATCGTGGTGCGCAGCATGTACAGTAGAGGAGTTATGGGTGTAGAAATTTCGGTCGGTCATGCCAAACCGCGGTAAAAAAAATCACGGAGATGGATGCGCATATGGCCGAAAAGACCGATGCGGTACCTGCATCTTCTGCAGCAGCGTTAGAGGCGTGTTTATGTGTAGTGCTGGCACCAAGCCCGCAAAGCGCACCTGACTTCGCTACTCTACCATTTTCTGAGCCAGCCAATCACAGGTGCCGTAGACTTCTATTGACCCAGCAGTTTTCAAACGTCCAGTGACTCACTCTCGCATGACGTTTATTCACTTACACCCACAGCACACTAACAAATAGACGCGCGCAGGGCCCGGGGCCTGCCGCACGTCGGGGCTTCAGACTACCACCGACTTCCCGTGAAAAAAAAACAACTCTTACTGGTCTTACCCCTCCTCGTCCTGTACGAAACTGGGCGTGATAATTGTAGTGTTCTGAGCAGACTCGTGACTTAGACTCCTACAGAAGGACTACACGTAGCAGAAGTTCTCTAGTCGCATGTGCACAGATTTTGTGCGGCGTTGTTTAGACCCGCGATCGCCGCCGCTACGTCGCCTTGCCTTCCCATCTAGCCCAACCAGTTCCCGGTCTATTCGCCGCTGTGTGGCCACCCTAAAGTTAGCACCAGCCAATTAACTTGCAGCATTCACCAAGTGGCTGCAGGCGCGGACACAGAGTAGCCTGCGGGAGGACTTTGGTTTCGTGTGGTATTTCGACGGCATACTTTGCTTCCACGATCCTGGTCCAGCGTGAAAAAGCCTTTTACGAGTGATTTTGCGGATTTTTTTTCCAGATAACTCCCCACACAGCTTGAAACACGTCGTCCTAAAGCACAGAAAATGAAGCCACAGAGAGCATTCAAGCGCAAGCTACGCGGGTGGAATACAGACCTCTACCCGCTGACCATGAGAACATCCGCCTCGTCTTCTCTGTGCATCGCAACCAACGTCCTACTCGCACGGACGCCCGCATTCAGGAGACGAGGGAAAACCCAGATGCTTAATTACAATCATCTACATACTTACACCCTTCTCCACCCCAAATCTGATGATTATATAAACGCTGCAATTAACCGACTATTTTTATCCCTCCTGTCATGAACCGACCTGATAATGAATGACCGAAAAGAATTGTTTGCCAATATGACTTTTAGATCAGTATATTTGAGGGATATGTAGGTGGATTTCCTTTGAGTTCCCTATTTGAATATGCGTGTTGTGGTAACAGCAAAATGGTAGCTCAGTTTATTGGCGAGGCCGATTGACCTGAGCTATGATGTTTTACATGCTTGTTAACATAGATGCTTCTTAATCTGAGGCGAGTGCTGATTTCCATCATGGATCATGACCTGTGCCCAATGGCAGGTCGACAGGACGGAGGTTGGTTTGTCTACGGGATCCAAGCATCCCAATCCGAAATGTTTTTAACAAACCAAGGAATGTGTAGAAGTGTTATCGGGAGGATCGAAAATTCTGCGAGTGTTGCCTCTCAATATCCTGCCAATACCACATGCTATTTAGATTGAGCTGCCACTTTTTCCTCCTCCCATGGGCATGTAAATTCTCTCATGTATACGTCGGTCAATCTACTTCGCCCATTACTAACCGATTTCATCTGTCTTTGTTCATTTAAACTAAAATGAGGTCACCAGTGCACGACGCTACCCCTATTTTCAAAGCAGCTCAACCAGACGGATTTTCAAGTACAGTTATCGACGTGGTCGATAATCGCAGTGATTGACGATTATGGATTGCTTTTGATTTCGCCTAATTTTATTCCCTGTAGACGAAGAAAGCTGTTGCTGAAAAATTTTGACGATTATGGGTTGCTTTTGATTTCGCCTAATTTTATTCCCTGTAGACGAAGAAAGCTGTTGCTGAAAAATTTTGAATTGTTTTCGAAATAAAGCATCCCTCTCTCCCTCTACAAAACCGTGTCTTGTATCAGAAGGAATACGGGGAGGGGCAAGAAAGACGGTGTATGTGTTTGAAGCTCTGAATACACAACAAAAATCAACGCAAAGCAAAGCATACGTTTGGAAAAGCAGCCGGCGGCAAGCAACGGGGCACATGGGGTCAGAGGCGGAAAACTAAGGAATCCGCACCCTCTCCACTTCCCTGATACACACAGAAAATAGGTATATATACACACAGTCAAAGGACAGATTGACCATTCCCGCGGTGACTGGAGGTTGTTGGCAGCCAAGCTAATACAGGGACATGAGATGGGTCCTGAAAGGCAGAAAAATAGGGGGATATGTACGTAGAGAAGCTAGCAGTTTTAAGCCAGCTTGGAAAACACGATTAACGTCAGCTATATCTAAAAGCGCACTGAATGGATGCCATTTGATCCTTCGTCTCGCGGTATCCTGCGCCTGCTATGAGGGGAATTCGCGTACAGTGGACGGAATCAATGTTAGCACATAATGGAGGCGGAAAGCGGACGCGCGCGCGCCTGTGGGGTCCTCAAATGGGACATGATGGCGTCGTTATCGCCGATATGTCGAACAGTAGCCCTACATACAATGTACAGTACGCGTCAGAATTCGTGCAACATGCCGACATATCGTCTTTCGCTAATCGGCATTGACTCAGGTTGTGATACTGATTATCGCGTAGTCTATTCTGAATTTACTTCTGTCATGATAGGATGTCGGCTTTTTAACAAGCTTATTTCTGACCCATAACAAAACGCACGTGCTGTAAAAGGTAACTACATCATTGATTTTGACTGTCAACGATACTTTAGGGAAAGCATACAGGAAAAATGATTTCTTATAATCGTTTGGTAGCAAATTACGCCTTCTTTATATTTTATACTTAAAGAAGGGATATCTTTCGGTTTTAAATTTTTCAAATTGCCGAATAATTGTGAGACCTACTGATTGCTACACTGGAATTAAAGGTCTACAAACCGCGTAATGTGTACATGCTATTTAAGGAAAAGTATGTTTTCGCCTACAGTTTGAGAAAGAAGCCACATATTTCTCGTAAAATCTTGCAATATATGTGGAGCATGCTTTATACAGTATAGGCAGCATTAATAAACTGACGGATACGATGTATAACGAATGAAAACCTCACAGTCGTAAAAAGGTCATAATTAGACATTTTTCTAAAACCGAAGGATACCCTTTCTTTAAGTGCAAAATTTAAAGAAGGCGTAATTTGCTACCGAACGGGTACAAAAATATTTTTTCGCACATGTTTTCCATAAAATAGCTTTTAATTCATGAAGGCAGTCAAAGTAAATTATAAAAACGCATACTATTCAAGGAGTTACTTTTTACCGTACACACGTTTTGTTAGTGGTCAGAACGAAGCTCGTTAAAAAGCCCGTAGCCTGTCATAACTGAAATAACTTCATAATAGACTGCAGGATAATCAATAATAACAACCTGAGTAAATGCCGATAAGCGAAGGCATATCAATCTTTCGCATAAGTCGGCATGTTGCACGAATTCTGGCGTGTAGTGTAGTCGCTGCGCACACTTGTCTCTGTGTCCGCCTTTTACACGCGTAACAGGAGACAGATTTTGGCCCGACAAGCCATGAAATTACCAGCACCCCCCCCCCCCGCCCGCCCCTGCGGTATACACAGATGTCCACCTTTTTAAACATGAGAACGCAAACAAAAGGAAGAAGAATGGCCAAACGAAGGAACAGAGGCGCTTAGGGTGAATAAAATAACCGAAGACTTTAGCAGAAGGAGGACGGGAGGGAGAGAGAGTTGGTTAAAAAGGGAATGGGAAGACAGAATGGGTCATCATTTGGGGGGAGGGGTGGGGAACTGAAGGCCCGCAGGTGGCTGAAGAGTCGTAGTTTAATAGGCTGGCGGCCGTCATAAAAGTAAATCTGCATGCATCTACTGGTCTGCACTCTCCTGCACAGGGATAAAGTGCTCAGTAAAACTGTTGTGAGTAGCTTGCGTCGAAGTGAACTTCACTAGAATCTTACAACTGCGGTTCTCGACGCCGGGATCAGCCAATCACAGTTGCCGCAAAAACTGCTTTCTGGCCAGGCGACGAATAGCAACACTGCACGCGCGAATCGCTCTCTCTCTCTCTCTCTCTCTGCCTGCTGGCCTGACTGCTGTCAAATCGGCACTTGGACGTGGCTGGCTCTCCAGGCTGGTTCTAAGCTCTCCAAGTCAAATCTCTGTCCATCTATTCGTCGTTCCTCTGTGTACACTATATACTGTTTATTCTATTTTCGCTCTCCCAAGACTGCTCATCTACTAAGTAAACATGGCCTAAAGATCACAGTTGCTAGGGTTTAACTTACTTAACCCCCTGCGATAAAACCAGTGAAAAGGCAAACCCGGGTGTCCTACACAGTCACCACAGACGAAAAATAGGGACAAAGGTAAGCTCATAGTCCCTTATTATCTACTTATTACTCAGCTACTGACAAAGTTATAGGATACAGCAATGTTAGTTGACTATGGAGCAGAGTGCTCTTCTATTAGACAGAAGACGTCCCCTGACACCTCAAGATAAAGTTAGATTCTGCATTGAGTCAAATGCTAGCCTGAAAACGGCAAATGGCACCTTGCGGCCTAAAGGCATGGTAGAACTTGAGAAATTACTTAATAATATTTCTTTGACCCATAAAATGACACAGCCTGGTGATAAGAGTTGAGAGGGCAGAAACGAAGGATAGCCCTGAGGTGGTCTGGGCCTCAAGCATGTAGTTACTCGGAGAAGCAGAATCCCATATTCACACTTCCTGCTAGGATAGAGGGGATTGGAGTAGACGTTCTGTGAAGTCCAAAGTACAGCTAGATGCTGTAATAGGGCTATAGGTAGTTTATCGACGGCAGACGTTACGACATAAAGACATGGCAGAAATTGGGCTAGTATTTAATAACCTTATACAGATTGGGCGTGCATACTGGGCACCAACTTCTTAAAAAAACACAGACGGGCCGTATTATAGTATACAGTAATCGCCGGCTATTAAGCCCACGGTTAATAAGCCCACCGCTTATTAAGCCCAATTTGGTCTGGGCCGGAGGTGGGCTTAATAGCCGGCGACTACTGTAGTATTTACTGGCCTTAGTAAGCATGATACTAAAATTAGCACTTCAGCATTGACACGTACTTCCAGCAACATTATCCTAGTCCGAACTTAGCAGAAACGGACACAGCCACATGGATAGAATGGAGAAAGTGGAAACCACGGCAAGCGCTGCTGTGCTCGGAGCCCAAACATATACTTACTCGAAATAACATAAACCCAGATTCCAAACTCGTCGTTCAGACCAAGGGTCTATTGACCTCAGCAATGACTTTAATTTTGCGTCGTCTCTGACAAATGGCAGCGTCAGTGCTAGTACCACCACGAATAACGTGCAGCCACATTGCTAGCTAATATCAGTAGCCATATCCGCCTCGGCCTCATTTAGACTGTCCTCGACAGCTACTGAAGGTGAGTGCGGTAGTGCCCGCGCAAGTCTCCTATCACGTAATACTAAGTTAAGCGGTTTTTCTGGGTTGCATCGGAGAAAGGGGCCAACGCCAGATCCAGTCTAGTTATCTTGACCCATGGTGAGGGTGAATAGTACGGTTAGCGCTAACTACGTCTGCTGTCACTTTAATCTACCACCTGTAGCCAGTCACCATCACTGTACCAGCTCGTTGGTGCATGTGGTGGACTTCATCGAAATCGATGGTCAAACAATCAGGTAGGCGGGGGGCGGAGAAATGGAGGAAAGTGATGGTAAAAAGTACGGAAGAAGTTAAGATGCACGGCGAAGCAGAGGAGGAGCAGACGGCATAAATGAAGATGGGGTGGAAACTGTGAGGGGGAGGAGGAGGAGAGAGAGAGAAAACGACCAGAAAATGCAGAGAACCAGTGACCTTTAGAAGAGGATGGATTGATTAGATAGATAACTAGTGGGCAAAAGTAGCTTATGTAGTCCCCCTCATATACCACTAGTCCCAGCATTTTGTCCTATGAAAACGGTGGTAATAGACAGAAGGACATTACCAGCAAAGACATGGGACACTAGGAAGGCCTTTTCTGCCTTATTAGGCGTCATCGGCTAGTGATACCCAACCCCAGTGCGGCCGCTGAAATTGCTGCCACACCGAGATTTGAACTCGCGATCTCTCCCGTCAGGGCGAACGTCCTAACGTCTAGCTGGTATTAGATTGGGAATATACAGTGGAGTAGACGCGTACACCGATCTGTCAGAGGACCAACTCGTCCCCCCATATTGCCATTAGAGCTCCCTCTCGGGCGGCTACTATGTAGGCAGAAGGACATTACCAGCAAAGACAGGTGGTTATAGGGTTTTGGGCGGTGGGGAAATACGATCGGCAGAGAAGGCAATTTTTAGAAGTCAGTTTAAAGTGAAAAAATATAGATGAAGGTGTTTCCAGCGGCCGCTGGGAGTAAGATGTTCCGCGTGTAAACTGAGGGCGTGCGCGGCGCTTCGCGGACAGGTAAGTTGGACCTCAGGTAAGTTGAAGTAGACAACCTCCTAACCAACACTTCATTTTTTCAGGAATTCTGAGAAACATGCAATTTGATAATCGGGTTTTTCCGCAATACGCTAAACGATAGTATAAATTAGGAAAGTAAACAGATATAAATCAGCAACACTTCTAAATACAATAAAATAAAAATGCATTAAAGTATTTTGTACTGCGTATTCTAATTCCCCACCCATAAAACCCTATAAACACCGTTTTCTTAGGAAACATGCTGGGATTAGGGATTATTATGGAGGACTACATAAAGTACTGTTGCCAACTAGTGGCCGAAAGAAGTGGTGTTTAAGCACCGGATAGAAAAGATAACTGAAGGAGAAGATGATGATGATGATGATGATGAGGAGGAGGAGGAGGAGGAGGAGGAGGAGGATACGAAAGGCACTGAAGTGTAAATTGAGACAACACCAGAAAGAAGTGCAACAAGCGAAAGGAAAGAGTATGAAGGAAAAGATAAGGTGAAAATGGAGGCGACGGAGGTGATGGATTAGAGAAACGGAAACTTGAGGAGAAACAACGCACAGAATGGTGTCAGGCAGATCCCGAAGAGCCGAATTTGGCAAAATGGGAAAGAGGCCGCGAACGCGACTGAGGCAGAGTTGATAGAGAGAGGCCTCCAAATGCAGCACGTATACGTCATTCAGCATCTTCAGGTCTACAAACACAAAACGGATAGCCCCAAAAGAGGGACAAAAAGGCGTGACGATCGCATCAGGTGTGTTTGGAAACTTAAAGCAAAGTCAAAGTCAAGTAAAGTCTGATTGAGAATGCCAGTAGCAGCAGCAGCAATAAACGTGTTTTGTTTTCATGAGAGCCAGTGCGATTCATCAGAGGGGCGCCCTAATAAATATTTCCACTGCCCAGCCTCAGGCACTTGACTAGTCGAGCTGCCAGCTAAACGACCTGGAGGAATAAACACGGGAAAAGGAAAGCTAATCAACAAGGGAAGCAATCGCAACCCCCTATTTTCTCTAAAGCAAATAGGTACATGAACTCAAGTTAGATAGCATTGCCAGAATAGACAAAGGAAACTAGCATGGTCATTTATGACTAATTAGCCGCTGGGGATCGGGTGAGCGTTCATCAATGAGTGTAAATATCCCCCGATCGAAACCGATAAGACAATGAGATTGTGGCTCAGAGCGTGAGACTTCTGATCAAAAGGTCACAAGCTCGAGCCTCGGGTGGCACACCACTTGCGGTTGAGTATAACTGGTTGATTACGACTAATAAGCCATTCAAATCTCCCTTGTCTTTTTCGGTAATGCTATCTGCTCAGGCTGCTAGCCGCTGTGCGGTTGTTGGCGGGGCCAAGGAATGAGCCCCAAAGCGGAGCGGGTCAAGTGAGTTCCGTTAGCGATCGGAAGGATGAGAACCGATTGCTGAAACAAGAAGCCTATTCGCCTGACTCAAACCTATCAACAGAGCAAGTTGCGGATAAGGAGGCTGGAGGTAAGAAAAACAACCAACAATGGGGATAAAATTACAGGAAGGTCTAACGTCCTGGAGGCCGCGTAGGGACAAGCAATCACACCGCAGCAAATACTAGCCAGAGCGATAATTGCAGAAGCTGTAAATTGCAATAAGGAAGCACTGGAGTGGCAACTACAGCCTCTCTGTGCGTTTATAAGTGCCTGCTTCTACTGATCGCTAAGAGTGAGAATCCGAATAAACTTCTCGTTTCAGGGATCACCCCTTATTCTTATGAGGAATATAAGGGCTCTAAAAGGCAGTGGGTAGAAAACAAGCCCTACTCACTAAAACAGCATCGGAAGGCACGGAATACACGCATAGCACATAAGTCGAATAATGAAAAAAATCTCAGTTCTTCTACGTACAGACGGTGACCTATGACCTATGGAAGTTTTAGCGACGGTCTGGAATGGATTTAGCGGGTGTTAATAAAGACTAATATGCAGCATAAACTAAGGTATTTCATTCAAGCAAAGATTCAGGCTTTTGACTGTGTCTTGTCCGTCGCCTGTAGAAGTCGCACCAGACAACATCGCTATTGAAGCAGTATGCATGCTGCCTTTTCAAGTTTTCTGCCTTAAAAAGGGGGCACCTATTGACTTGAAAAGTTTTCAATCATGAGATTTTGCAAGACAATGAAATTTTTGTCCAAAGAGTATCGTATTGATTGGCATCGGCAAGTCAATGAGCCAAGGGCGCAGTGGGCCGGATCATTGGACTTCTAGCTAACGGGGCGCGGTTTTGAGTACCGGGTTGTGCACCATCTTGGGTTTAAATAGGAGTGATTGATGATGACTAAGGAGTCAGAAATTGTCCTTCTAGTCTGCTTTTTGGTTTGGCTGCAATGTTCATCTGCCTATGATACTAGCCGCTGGGCGGCTGTTCGCGAAGCTGGAGTGCGCCTTAAGGCAGAACCGGAATGAGCGAGAGAGCTAGCAAACTCGGACGGTAACTTCAGGGTCATCTGACATCATCAGTCAGCTACTGCCATCGATCGGACGAGAACGAAAAACGAGAGCTACCTTCTGTCTTAGTTCAACAATGCTGAAAGTGGGCATCCAAAGAGACATCTAGAAGAAGAACAAGCGATAATGACAGTCCAACTTGTAATGCCATTTCCTGGCTTGTTTGCCGTTAGATAGTTTTGCTTAGAGAAAGCACAGTTACTAGAGAGATTCCGAAAAAATGTGCAGACAGAGAGGACGTCAAAAAGCATGCTAAACCGCTAAACCAGGGGGAGAGGGAACTAAGCAAGACTTAGTTGGTACACACTTTCTCGGCCTCGAAGAACATGTCCAACGGTGGGTACGTAGGCGCAGCGGTCACCCGGACGCCCCCCGCCCGGCGAAGAAAAAGCATCAGAACCGGAGGAGGAGGAGGAAGAAGAGGAGACGGAAGAAGAGAGGATAGACATATCTTCCTCCTCCTCTTCTTCTTCACTTTCCATCCCAGCCTCCACCAGCGACAGGGACGACGAAGGCGACGCAGAAGCATCGGACTGGGTGGAACCCCGTGGGTAAATGGCGACAGCGGCGAGAGACTGGACAAACGCCGTCAAGGCCTCCGTGGTGGCGACCTGGAAGAAGCTCGGACGCAGGCAGCACTGAAGACTACTACAACCGCTTGTGGAGAAGGCAGCGGCGTCAGCATAGGATGGACTTGTCATCGTGGCCTCTTCCAGGGGCAAAAAGATACGAATACTGTGTGCAGGTACCGGTGGTCTCTCCCCCGCCTCCTCCTCTTCCGCATTCCGTGACGGCAGCTGATGCGCCAGCTCCGTAGCCACACGGTCAACCAGGCGGAGACAGACCGCTGTTGCGGTCGCAATGTCTGCTGTGGCGGGAGGTTTGTTGAAGGTAACACTGCCGCCACCGCCGCCGCCATCGCTGCCGGGCTCGCAGAGCAGGAGGGTGAATAAGGCAGGGCACGGCGGCCGTCGGTCGCCACTGGGTTCCGCGGGGGAGGAGTGACAAGATTGTAGTGCGCGTAACAGGCTCGTGGCGGTTGCACTCTCCACCTCCGAGGCAGCATCAGCAGCACCGGAGGCCAGATCGGAGGAGAGGTTGGAGGGGCTGGTCAGGAGGTCGGTGAGAGAGGTGAAGACCAGCAGGCCACCGTAGGAACAGAGGGTGGGAAGGGGATTGGTGAGGAAGGCGGATGGGGCTGTCGCGAAAAGATGGAAGCCGGAGGAGCCGGAGGAATCGCCATCTCCAATTACAACAAAGAGGATGGGGCTGGTCAGTGGATCGAGAGGTTGTGGGGGACTAGTGGGGGCGGCGGTGAGGAGGAGAGAGCGCGGGGTAAGAGGTGGACTAGCAACCGTTCGAAGTTCTGGAAAGAGAGAGAAGGAGAAAATAAAACACTCAAGCGGGAGGAGTGGCAGATTACAGGCACTCAGTCACCGAATGTGTTAGCCCTAACAGGAAACAGTGTTGTAGGCTGATAGTATTACCGTTAAAGACAAGAGAGACTGGAATGGCCATTCTGTCTTACTAGCCATCGTCAAGTAACTTCCTGTCAGAGTCTCGAACTCGCCAACTCTTTTATCTGAGTCAACGTCCCAACCACTGAGTGTGGTGATTGGTCGTCAACGGATGTCAATATCTCCCAACCTAAACCGGCAAGACGACTCAGTGGTTAGGGCGTTTGACTCTGATCAAAGATGTCGCGAGTTCGAAGCTCGAGTGGGACGCCACTTGAGTCTGGGTATGACTGGCTGACGATAGCTAATACGCCAGAAATGGCCATTCCAGTCTCCCTTGTCTTTGCCGGAAAAAACTATCTGTCTACACTACGAGCTGCTACGGCTGTCAGAGCCACTGTCAAGACCCCAGGCAGCCGAGTTCCGTTAGGAGTCGCGTGAACATTCATCGAACACTATTGTGTTAGATCTAAAGGGGTGTAAAAAGGAGTATGCTAGGCGGGAGATGGAATCCTTAGGCCATATTAGTTGCTGTACGTGAGCCTATTAGTCACTCTGGTGGATTCTAGATGACTGCTTAGGAAATCCTGCCTGGGCAGTCAGCTTGCTGTCCCGTATTGGTAGATTCCATACACGCAGTAAGCTGGGCGAGTAAAATCGACCCAAGTGTGATTAAATTCACGGCGCACGGCGAGTCTGGTAGCTCAGTTGGTAGAGCGTTGACTGTGTAGAAGCCTTCCCTGCTGTGTGGGTTCGACTCCCACTGAAGCCGCGAAATTTTCAGAAATGGGTCAACTGAATTAAGCATGCCATACACCCTAACAACCTACCGCTGTCTTGCATTGGAAACTACACCTACAGAGGGGAGGTGATAAGGGAGGCAGAGGACAAGAACGATTAAGCAAAAGTCTCCCTACCCCCCCCCACATGACAAAGGTCGCATGCGTCATCCCCATCGTCTATGGCAGGCGAACTAGCACAGATTTGAGCAAATAATCGCCACGGTATAATCCGTCACTGTGGATTCTAAGAGTTATTTGTGCACTCACGAGCCCATAAGTTTTAAAGGTGTGAACAATGTGGGGTATGAGCATCGGACTTCGGTTAATAATTCAGTTGACTTCTTCAGCCTAAACCCGGACCCAGCATGACAGAAGCCTGAGCCAAGACAGCTAGCATGAAAGCTAAATACTAGGCAACCACTTTTTGCTGTTAATCGGTTTTGTCAAAATCGCAAGTCTACCAGGAGACCGGAACTCTCTTCCGGCATATTTTTTCATGTGGCGAGACTGTGTTGTGATTCTCAGGCTAATTTTGCAGTGCAAACAACTTACAGTTTTATCTTCTTAACGCTTTTCATATCGACCGTATTACCTAACTTCTCTTATAGTGGGTCGAGGAATGAAGGCTGCTGTACAGTGGTGGTGAGATATTTTAACGTCAACCTTCGATTACTGTCGTGCAGTATGCGCTTGACTTATGAGAACAAAGACCCGGTTACCTTCATCTGTTCAGAAGAAGGTGCGATTGCTGAATTCTATCGGCCTAACGTTTTGGATCCACGCCTGAACCCATTACTAGGAACAATCGCAGATAGGGGTGATGGAGCACTTATAGTCCGCGCATGGCAACGCGACCATATACGCGATCACAACTGGAGGGTGAGAATTAAGGCCATGGCAGTATGGCAGTCGTCGATCACACTTACCTGCGGTTGTCTCTAATACTGCCCAAAACGTTAGGCTCTTAAATCTTCCTGTTTCAGCGATTGCACCGTCTCTTACTGAGCTGCTGCTGCCTAGAGCTTACTTACTCACTTCTTCGTCTGTGTCTGGCGACAAAATTCTGACTACCTACTGTTTGAAACCACAAATTGCAACTGGAATCATATTCCACGAGGTCCCGGGCAATCTGCAGGAGAAACAAGATGCAGCCAACAGCCAAACGTGGGTATTTCCAAAATCTGTATGTTTTTGGCCGATCACAGTTGCCTCCCTTCTAGGGGGCACAAGAGCATTCCGACATGAGTGTAGTGGTCACTGGTGCCCCACGCCTCTTAACTCCTGACGGCCACTCGGGATTCCGCCCGTCAGGGTGGCAGACGCAGGCAGTGTCGTCGGCCGGTGTGACGACCCAACGCTCTCACACGGCCCTCACGGTCAAACGCCATGCCGGACTGAGTGGCAACTTCCTCCTTACTTTTCTGTACAAAATATATTGTTCCTAACAGTCTTGCTTTCATAAGACTTCTCTCCCCTTCTAAGGAACTGGGCCTGGAAGATCGTAGCCGTTAGGGTTGAACCTGAAAAGCTTTAACACGCCGCGCGATAAGAGCTCCCTGGTGTGCGTGTTGATGGCACGTCTAGGTGGGTATCACGCTCCCCTGAAAAATTGCCCTGGTCTATTTCGAGCCTAGACAGTTTTCGTCGACTTGTATGCTGCCTTTTTTGTAACAGTCTGGTTTCAGGCTACTACAGCAAATGAGATTGAGAGGATTCTGTAATATTCGACCGGTGGTAATAGGGGTTAAATGGGTGGGGGGCATACCAAGGGAGAGAAAAAACATTAGAAAAGAAGAGCGTATACAAGTAGATCATTATAGAACAAATTATTTAAATAATCTAATGTGTGACACGTGATAACTAAAATAAGAAATACAGTCAAAAGGAAACAACTGCCTAATGATACCTGCGAATTGGATACAATCTTATATCGAATCTATATCGAATTTTAGAGATAGTGTACAATCATGAGAAGTTAGCTTTTTTCACTTCTTAAAAAACTCCTAACAACTTCTAATGCATTTGGACGACAAGGCTTTTATAGAGAGACAAAATGTTTACTGCTACAAAATAAGTAGGCAATTGTGCGAAGTTCACGTAGTGAGCCCGAAACCAGACTGTCATCCACTGTTTTACAAGTGCCAACGGATGTTCCACGGGCTGCAAATGCCACGTTACGTAATCAATCGATATATCGATCTGGCACGGAGATACGGAACTCTGTGCAGTCAACTCCAGACTTGCGTGATTGACCACTGATCGATTTGTAGACTTTATAAGTGCAGCCTTTTCGCGTTGCCCTCACTAACTTTGACGATAAACTCCTGCAGGAATTGGAAAGATGAGAACAATAATCTTTTTTCGCTGCTCGACTAGCCTCCTTACTTATGGATATACTTTTGAAAAGCCTAAGGAAAATTCGAAGCAATCGGGTTTTCGAATGTGCCCGCGTATGTCGTATTGCAGTTTCGGATTAAGTCTGAAGAAGCAGACGCCTTGTAGTAAGGGGATGTGCGTGGTAGTATTGCAGGGGTTCACTTCGAATGATAGTAGTCCTTTAACACGTCATTCCACGCAAAGGCTGTCCAACGGACCACAAATCAACGGTTTTTTTGGGCGATCTAATAACCGGGGCTTGCTCAGGACTAGGTGGAATGGCTTAAGCAAGAATTCGGGAGTCACCAGTTGCGATGTCTTGGGACTGTTCCACGAATTGGACGCAGCACAGACGAGTTTCACGTGAATTAGTTTATAGCGAGGGAGAAACTAGCAACTGCTACCCTACTCACCTTATCCACCTCACGAGATAGGAGTACAGCACGCACGGGGAAGATAAGGATAGGATGCCAGCTCAGACAACCTCCATGTGCATCTGTTCATTTGCTCGCTTCTAGGCAGCAGGCTATATTGGTCGCAGGAGTCGGTGCTTATCCAAAGCAATAAGGGATAGCATGGCTGAGAAAAGGGTGAAGTCAGGAGCATAAACAGGGCTATTCCTGTGCATATTGTTGATTCTGGACATTGTGCGGATCACGCAACGAAGTCTTTCGGGTGATTTGTAAAGTCTTGTGTGCGCAAAAGAACCTCCCGCAAGCTGCGCTTTTGGTACGGCCAGCGGTCGCTTGTCTGCACTCCTCTGCGCTTTAGTCCTCTCCTGGACTGTCTCCACCGAACCCTCCCCGCTGCGTAACTAGCCTTCGTTTAACAACGCAATTTCGCTTAACAACGCACTTGTATGATAAGAAAATTATTGACCACATCCTTAACTCATACCCCGTTCCAATAATAAATGTGCTGACCCGATGAGAATGCTTTGAAAAGTTTCGCATGCCCACCAACTGCTTTTCGGAAAATTACCTTAATGAGCGTGCATCATAATCCGCAAACTTATTTTATCACTTTAGGATGAGGACTTTTTTACGAGCGTCTTTCCGACCACCTGCGAGAACTGTACTCGAGCAAAAATTCCTGCGCAAGAAGTATGCCTATTTTTGTTAATTCACTTTCGACGTCCTCACAAATTCAAATGTACGCTTTTAAAAAAAGTCAAGGAAGGCAGGAGATAACGGCAAACTTGAATAATTTCAGTTGACCCCATTGTGAAAAACTCGCCAAATCGGTGAGAATCGAACCCAAACGGCAGGGAAGGCTTTTGCGTAGCCATCGCTCTACCATTGAGCTACGAGGTCACCCGGAGCCGTGAATATAATCACACTTGGGTCGATCAGCCCACCTAACCTACTGCTCGTATGGAATCCACCATTGCGGATACAGTAAGCTGACTGTCCGTGCAGGATTTCCTAAGCAATTATCTAAAACACACCAGAATGACCACTAGGTGCACTTTATTAGTAGGAAGTGGATTCCATAGGTGCAGTAAAGTTGGGCAAACAGATCGACCCACGGCGCACGGTGAGCCTCGTAGCCCCATGGTAGAGTGTTGGCTGCGCAAAAGCCTTCCCTACGGTGCGGGTTCGATTCTCACCGAGGCCGCGAGTTTTTTTGACGATTGGCTTAACCGAAATTATTCCAATCTGCCAAACCCTCCGCCTAATAAACACGAAAATGTTGGGCTTACCCTTGTTGCTGCCGGCGCCAATGCCACAACTACTGCTGCTGTGCGTTACAGTGTCGCCTGCGGCAGCAGCGACTGTCAGGCCAGTTCTGTTGCGAGCGCCAACCGCGTTTAGCCGCTGCGGCTGGGTGCCACCGTAGACAAAGACCCGCGGGTGGCCGGACTCCCTGTGCGGGCGGGGTTGGGGCAGATGCAGGGCAGCAATGGCACGGCGTCGGGCTGAGGGGCCGGACGCCACAGCGGCAGCGGCGGCGGCAGGTTGGCTGTCATCGTGGTCGTAGTGCACAGGAAACCACTGGTTGGCCTCCAGAGAATAACGCCAAACGTCGTTGAAGTAGACCTTGAAGCGTAAGGCATCACTGCGAAGAGTACCGAAGGCTACGTAGAGATTGCCATCGTAGGCCCCTGACCAGAATGAAGAAAAAATCTTAAGGGCCCTATATTATAATAATAGACTACTTTTAAATTTTCAGTAGTATGACTTGAAATTTTTTGTTAGATTCTGCCAATATATGGTCAGATTACCATTAGCAAGCATCAGTTACACGAGCAACATGAGTTTATGTTGATGGAATTGATTATATTAAGTTCATTAAAACAATAATAAATAGTTTTAATTTGATCGCTTTCAACTCAATCAAATATCCATTTACACTCGTTAAACGCCAATTCCGTAATATAATTGGGCGGAGAAAATAGATATTAAGGCAGCCCTACGAGACAGTTCTATCAAAAAAATAAAAGAGAACCTATCAAGCAGTGGCACGGTAGTACAAATGGTCCACTTGTCTGAAGAAGCCACGGCTTCTTGTAGGCATACTTAGGAACGCTGTGACCTAGAAGCTTTTAATAGTTGACTGCTAAATGGTCTCGTTTACATTCGACCATACAACACTTTCATACCAACAGACGTTGTTGAGCGGCCTGGCATGGTAAAATAAATCACTCTGACTACGAGCAATCCTAGAAACGTTAAGCGCACAGTGTGACTGATAACAAAACGAGCACATACACACAAACCCTTGTCCTGGCAAGCACGATCGACTTAGTCTAAATTTTACTTCTACCTGTAAAGGCTGCGATTATGACTGATCTAGCCGACCGCGATTATTTCCCGAGTGGTACTTCTCCACGCGTTACGGTTCGTGCCAGCATACCTAGACAGTTTAATATTTGATAATAAAAGCAAAAAAACATACTGTCCCAGCGATCGAGTCGTTTTCGACTTCTCAGTTTAATATTTTCGCTTCGCCAACTCTGAAGGCCGAATACCGAAGTCCCAAGAAGCCCTTTCATGTCCTGACGGACTGAGTCGAGCCAGGTTGTGAGTTGACCCCCTCTGTGACGTCTCAAATTCGGTGGTGGTGTCAGATCGAGGGCAGTAACATGGAACTCGCGAGGTTGACGACAAAGTACAGGCCCAAACCACCCCAGTCGTCTCCATTGGATGGCCTGAGATATCCTCACGATGTTGTCGCAGCGATTGTTGACGGTCTGATTTGTACTTGATTCGAAGGATGGTCCTCAAGCAGTAGAGGTTAAATAACTCCACTTTTCTTTCATCGTCCACGCGCATAGCCAAAAATTCCTCACCATAGGGAAGGACAGGCCGCAAGGTTGCACGGTACACGCGAACCTTCGTGGCAATAGAAATATCGCGTCAGTTTCATAGGCACATTTTACGCCTTGAGAAAACTGTACGAGCTGCATGTATTCGGGAGACAATGTCATCCCTAATCAGGCCATTCAGCAACAACCTCGCCTGGAGGTAGTCAAAACTGTCTACTTCTTCAAATTTACAGCCATTAATCTCGAGAGGTGTCTTCTGCTGGGCAAGGAGGCAACACAAAAAACCTTGGTCTTCCTAGCTTTTATGGACAAACTGACAGATCACATCTTGTTTAATCTCCCTTCTTGTAGCAGATGCGAGGACGCTTAAGCCCCAGCCATCAGGAACGGCCTCGTCTGTGTCGACGCTTGTCCAATTACATCATGGACCCAAGGCGTCAGTGTCGACACAAGACTTGCAGATTTCAGCGAGTATACCGCCCTCGCTCCGGGTGCCTTATTGCCCCGCAGCCTTTGTATGGCATCACGGTGAGACACAGGGCAGCTGAACTTACTGCTCACAAACCACTAAAGGAGTTGGAAATTATAGTCGCTCTCAGGCAGAAATAAACACAGTGGACACACGCCTCGCCCAGGCTAGCGACAAGCTCACATCGGCAGAAATCAAAAAGCGAGTTCCAATAAGCAGTCATAGAGAAAAAAATCTGAGAGCTGGAACAATAAAGAGGCTTCAACAAAAGCAACTTTATCAGCTAGAAACTCAGTTGTAAGGAATTGCAATGAACCGCGAGAGATCTGGTTCGGTTAATCACAATAACTTGGAAGGGGGCACTGAGAATAACTGGCTACCAGTTCATGCGCAAACGAGTCGAGGCCAAGCTGAGCCAAACCAAATTTGAGCGAAATGTCCCGCATTTCAGGAACTTTTCGGAGGACGTCAGCCATGTTTTCACACCATTTGGAGTTAAGGCTACATACAAACCGGAGACAACCGTCAGGTGACAGTTCATGAGACCCAAAAGGACCCACTGTCACGGCAGGAGGCGTCTGAAATCGTTTGCCGTACCTGGCGCAGTTCATGTGAAGGCAGATATATCGAGGGAACAGAAACAGTACGCTTGACTCGGAGGACCGAACACGCAGCAGCAGAGGGGAGGCATGACGCTAATTCCTATGTTCTGGTTTATTCTACGATCATCCGGTCATGAAGTCGCGTTCGTGGAGACCAAAGTTATTGCTGTAGTTAGCAATTCTGTGACCCTCGAACTAGAAGATCGATCGTTTTAGGCCCTTGGGGCAATTACCTCCCTCGTCAGATTCTATTATGAGACCGTCTTAGCGGAGTAGCCTGCTAGTAAGGAGTGAATGCCGTTTTCGGTCTCAATGTCAGTGAGTCAAATGACCCATAAACTCACATCAGTGACGAGGTCTCGGCAATTAACGACGCCACGACGGGCAACTATTCAGCGCACCGCATGCTACCACTAGCAATAAATGCTGCAGTCGTCAATAGCACAGGCAAATCCTGAAATAGCAACTGCAATATACGTGAAAGGAGCTACTCGTATCCGATCTTTTTTGATCATAGACTACGACGTAAATGAGAACCTTCGGATGCATAGAACCTTGTGTTTCACTGCAGCAGATCAACTTTCTGTACAAAATAGAACCCCATTTTAGATGTCTTCAGTCAGTTCTACCTAAAGAGGACATGGATAGTCGTTAAAAGCCATTAATTATTTTTGAGTAAGTAACGAAATTGTGTACCCCCACTCGACCAAACCATCATCATGGAAGTATGCCGACTTCCCCCTTAACCGATGAGAAGTGCGTAGCTTTCCTACGAGGTCGCGCGTGTTTTTTCTTCGAAACTGGTAAGTTATCCCGGTTACTTTCGGCACTAAACAGGTTTGAAGGTGCTCATGTATACCCCCGCACGGAACTATAAGCCTACAACACACATAGAAATCCGTCCCTTTTGCCATTAACTTAAGAACCCCACTTTCCCTCTCCTGAAAGGTTCAATTCCCAAAAAAGAAACACAATTCTAACGTTATCGGTAGCCTTGCACGATAATTCAGAGGAGAAACACAATCGGTTCCAACCAGGACAAATGTCTTTTTAAAGTGATATTGCCCCATTTGGTAATCGCGCTCAGTGTAAGCTAGTTGACAGAACTGTTTGGCAGGGCGAACAGTGACGGCCACCTGATTTATTTACTAGGAAACGTGGGCGACAGGGAAAAAACTTGTGTTTCGGTTAGCAGAGTGCACAATACACGCTGGTACTCGCAAAATGCTCCCAAAAACGGTTTAGTCGTCAATGGCCAGGAAACAAAGCATTGTGGGGAAAAAGGAGGATGAGGATGAGGAGGGATACGAAGGGTCTGGTTTTAACACACTGCAAAGGTCACCGAAAAAAGCATAGCACCGCTCTAAAATAGCAAAAATAACGCCAAAGTGGCAGAAGAAAAATTCGCAATTATTGAAAGCAAAAGAGACTAGGGTGAATTATGAGATATCCATACGCCTTGTACCGTGGACTGACGCTATTACCAACCCTACCTCTCCTCCTCCTCCACCCCACCCCCTCCCACCGCCGCAGATTTTACGCACAACACTATCCTGCATTTGTAGAAAACTGTGCACGCGAGAGATAGCACAACATGCTCGCAACCGCAACATCGTACGCACGACGACCACAAACTAGGTGGAGAAACAAACCGGTGTTTTACAGAGTGGCAAAAGTGACTCAAGAAACGGATACCACAGAACCCACAGGGTCCGCAAATGTGAGGACAGTTTGAACTAAAAGGTGGATGCACCTCACACACACAGGGCGAAGAGATTAAGGTGTGTGGGAGGAGAGGTCTATGCATTTATTTGATCTCATACAGATTGAGTGCGCATACTGGGTGCCGACTGCCTACAAGCGCACACACGCACGCCGTATCATCCAAACGCCTTACGACCGCACATTACAAAAAAGATAGGCGTTTTACAGAATGGGTGGAGAAACGGATGCCACAGAACCCACAGGAGGACATGCTGCGCCGACCAAAAGGTCCGTCACGGACTGTTGGGTAGGAGGAGGACAGCAGATCCGAGGCGGCGCCGAAGCTCATCCTCGTCGTCGTCGCCGGGGGGCACATGAGCAGGTGTGGCAGCAAAGCGGTCGGAGTGATGCGCGCCTGGTGGCGTCGAAACTCCTGATCACTGAGCAATCCCGCGGCATGCAAACGCCGCAGCACATCTGTGCACTCAAAAGGCCTCGTGCTGGGATGCAGCATACGCCAGACACAGGTGCCCGAGGTCCAGGCGGATGCTACTGGCCTCTTACAGCAGCAGTAGGCGGCGGCAGCGGCATCGGCGGAGCGGCAGTGTGATGATTGTCGTTCAAGAGCATGACGCCAGAGGCAGGGTGGTCGCGGCGAGGCCGAGTGCCAAGGTTCGGAACTGTGAGGATAGTTTGAAATAAAAGGTGGATGCACGTCACACGCACACAAGGCGAATAGGACTAAAATATGCATAAAAAGAGGGCAACTGATCTGCAAGACAGAATCACAAGACCTCAGAAACAGAAACATTACTTCCGACTCGGATAACCGAACACGCGGCAGCAGTAGTAGTGAGGAGGAATAATAAGAGTTGGAACGAATTGGTCTTAGTAACTGTGATTACTAGAATTAGCACTTTAGCATCGGAACGTACTTAGGGCAGAAGTATCCTTGTCCTCGTAGTCCAACTCCTAGTAGAAACGGCCACAGCCTTGGGGGATAGAGTTGAGAGGGCGGAAACCAAGGCAAGCCCTGGTGTGATCAGGGCCTCAAACATGTAGTTACTCGAAATAGCAAACACCCATATTCCACACTCCTTGTTGGGAGCATGGATGCATGAGTCCCAGCGTCGATTTCAAATCAGCGTCACCTCTGACTAATACTGAAGTCAGAAATAATACCAGTACTATTAAGACTCAGTTACATTGCTAATCAGTAGTAGTAGTAGTGGTAAAAGAAAAAGAAGTTGTCGTATCAGCCTCGGCCTCCTCCAGCCTGTCTTGACATCTACCGGGCGTGAGTTACGGTAAGTAGTGCATTAGTACCCGTGCTCAGTCTACTGTCACTAAGTTAGGTGGTGTCTGTCTTGCGTAGCAGAAAGCGGCTAGCGTCGAGTCCCATTTGGTCTTCTTGATGTCAAACGAAGGTGAAGAGTGCGGTTGATGCCAAATGCGTCCACCATCACTATAATTTACCCCCTGTAGCCTGTCAACAACCAAGTGATCCAACGTCCATTGTTCTCACCTTCGATAGGTCCGTTCCGGATAACCACACATTCGGCTCAGTAGAGGGAGGATTGAGCCAAATCGAAAAACATACAGAAGCAGAACGAAGGGGAAAAACATTTGGTTATTTACAACAACCAAGTGATCCAGCGTCCACTGTTCTCCCCCGGGAAAGATCCTCCCCGGATGACCGCACAGTCGACCCGATAAGGGGCGGGGAGAGCCTGACTGTAACCACTTCTCGAGCAAACAGAAAGCTAACTTTCGTGCACACAAATGCACAGAGTATGCTATCAAAGTTAGACGAGCTGAAGATTCATGCCTTTGAATTATCACCAGATAAAGTTTCAATAACGGAAACTTGGCTGTCTGAACAGGTAGCCGACGGCGAGGTATCCATGCCTGGCTATCAACTGTTCAGAAAAGACAAAGGAGGTCGTCGAGGCGGTGGCGTAGCAACATACGTGAAAAATGGACTCACAGTTTAAGACAAAACGGAAAAACTGGCATGTACTTCCGAGGCCATCTGGCTGTCCATTAAAGTACCAGGCGCACCCAACGTAGACGTCCTGACACAACCGACCACCGAGAAGAGAGCCCGTAGTGGATGCCTCCTTGCTAGAGGAGCTGGAAAAGATTACTGCACGATCGAATATCCTGATTGTGGGGGACTTTAACGCGCCTCATATCGACTGGGGTGCGGCCTGCACACATAGCTCTGATCTAACCTTCGACAGCTGCTTTCTGAGCATGACTCTAAAGTTATTTCTCACGCAACACGTCACTTTTCCAACAAGGATGCGCGCTGGCCAGCAGTCCAACTGTCTGGTCCTCATTCTCACGAAATCGCAGGACAGCATCGACGAAGTGTCATGTCTCCCACCACTAGGTAAAAGTAACCATGTTGTACTGCTATAGGAGTACTCGTTATTCTCAATACCGGAGAGACCCTCAACAGCCAGACGAAATGTTTGGCGAGGCGATTTCGATCGAATGAAGACCGAACTCGCGCGCGCCAAGTTGGAACCTCTACTTTCAAGGGTCTTATTTTCAAAACAAGACGGGCTTTCGAAGCAGATTTGCTAAACCGGGCCACAGTGAACCCCAAAATGTTTTAAAGTTACCTCAGGCAAGGTACCAAAAACCAGGAACCGATACCCCTCCTGAGGACCGCTGAGTGAAGAGACTTGATGGATGATGAAGCAAAGGCTGATCATCTTTCGAAATTTTTTCCGGTCAGTCTTCACAAAGGAAACGATATACGATCACCCCACCGACGACACCGAAGCAAATACAATAGTTGAGACTGTCCAATTCTCCGAGGCTGTTGTTCGTAAGGAACTCTTAAGGTTAAAAGAATCTAAGTCACCAGGTCTCGACGACAAACCAGCCAAGATTTTGAAGGAGCTCACCACCCTCTCACCACTCACCACTCTCTCACCACTCTCTATGCTCTTCCAAACCTCCTTCGAGACCGGATGCCTACCATTAGATTGGAAATATGCGAGGATTACGCCGCTATAAAAGGGGGAAACCGGGTCTCAGCGAATAACTACCGACCGATCAGCCTTACTGCAATCCGTTGCAAAATGATGGAAAAAATTATAAAGCAACAACTTATGCAGTTCCTGGAACAAAAAACTTGCTATCGGATGATCAGCATGGTTTTCGTAGAGGTAGGTCCTGCGTTACAAAATTGCTCTACTGTTTAGAACGGTGGACTGAGGCAGTCGATAGTGGAAACTCAGTGCATGCTGTCTATATTGACTTCAAAAAGGCTTTCGATAGCGTGCCGCACCACCGCCTCCTTTATAAACTCAGCTGCATAGGAGTAAGGGGTAGGCTCCTTGCGTGGATAAAAAGCTTCCTAATCGGTCGCTCGCATACTGTCCACATCAGCGACAAACAGTCAGCCAAGGTTGAGGTTGAGAGTGGTGTTCCCCAAGGCTCCGTTCTCGGCCCTATCTTGTTTGTTATCTACATCGACTGTGCCCGCAAACGTCAACATCCTGGAAAAGGTACAACGGCGTGCAACCAAACTTGGTATGGGGCAGCGCTAGCAGCCTTAAGAAACACGGCTGTCGAATCTCAACCTCTTCCCATCACGCTATAGGCAGCTTTGGGGGGACCTGATACTTGCATTCCGCGTATTACGCCTTCAAGTCTGCTGTCTTATATCAGGGGATTGCTTCGAATTAGCAACAACCACGAATTTGACGTGTCATCCTCTTAAATTAAAGGTGAAAGGAACCAGGCTGGACGCTCGGAAAAACTTCTTCTCAAAAAAGGGTGGTCAGAGCGTGCATTGCGCTTCCTCAGGACGTCCTTATGTCGGAATCGCTAGAGGGTTTTAAGCGACAACTGGATCGATACAGCAGTGCGCGCAACAGAACGAACTGATCATAACTGACAATTTACAATGATAATACTACTTTCGATTTTTCAGTAGTATTAGTTTTTATATCAATTCACGTTTGCTATTTTATAACGCCCTCCCACCCACAGCCTCATGCGAAGGTCTCCGCAGTCTACCCTACTTGGCTATTTGCGTACCGTGATTACCCCGCTAGCGATCTTATCAGCCTACCTGACGGCCTAAACACTCACCCTTGGTTCGACCCACAGCTGACTGTCGACGATCTGGACGGATGCCTCTGTTTTTTCAATTCCTTTGGCGGACTCTGCAATCAGCAAGGAAGAATCAGGACGCGGCTTCCACACGGTGATGATCCTGGGAACCTTTGCAATGCCCCCGTTGGATCCCCACCCCTTTTCTCCTTAATCCCACGCAGTACCCCCACAAGAGCGACAGTTTTTCTCCTAAAAATCCCTGTGGAGTTTTTTCACTGTCTGCTCCTATTTTTCCATCCCATGACACAGGGCAACTGGCCTCGCCAACAGTCTGAGAAGTAAATTTTCTGCTACCATTGCACATATGTACAAATAGGGCACTCAAAGGAATTTTTCCAACATATCCCTCAATATACTGATACTGATCTTCTGCGCCAACCTGTCGGTGATCATGATGAATTTCATCGAAATCGATGGCCGAACACACAGACACACACAAGATATTCGCATTAAAGAGGGGGGAGGGCGATGGAGGGTGAAGGTATAGACGGGCTGAAAACCTTTGGGCGACCGCTCATAGCAGCAGCCTGTGCGATCAGTGGGCAGGTATTGAATGTAGAACAACGATAACAAAAACGTGAAAAGGAGCTCTAAGGGAAAAAAGACAAAACGGCACGACCTAGTGTTCTCATTAGTTGTGGCAGTGTTATTTTGTTCTGTCCATAGTAATTGCCGTCGTGAGGCTGCCGAAAATGCTCCAGATCGTGCCTCGAAGCACAAAGGGGCAAGCGTGTCTTGTAACACGATCGGCGGGCGCTACTCCACCCCATAACATGTATATGCACATTCCGTCAAGATTTCTTTCTTACAGAATTGTGCCGTTTGGAGTGTTTGTATGTATAAAGCATGAAGCGCATCGACATTATGAACATCTGCACTTTAGACGCCTTACGAGACACCCCCTCTACTCACTTTGATAGTGTTAGTAGTAATGCCAGTAGCCCATAAACGAGCCGCATTACAGATGCTTTGGATCAACGGGGGAGCCAGATCAAGGTGCGACAGGCGTGTTGGTACGCATGATAGCGGTTTCATCCGCGCCAGCCACCTGCGCCCGATTCCACCTCCAGTTTTTTTGACTCTAACATAGGTTGAAACAGTTGCCGTACCCACACATCACATCCTATAAAACGCTTTTGACAAGGCCGGGGAAGAAGAAGTATCCAGCAGATTTATCGGTGTGTTTGGCGTGCCTGTGCTAACCAGCCTAGAAAGTATTGCGCATGTTATTTCTCTATACGTAGCAATTTTCGGTAGTATATCAGTGGTGGGGCCATCCTCGATGGCGGAAATAATTCACACATTACTATACTCTGTGTCGGGTAGTGGACAGATTGACTCAGTCAGGAAGACTTCAGTTAGACTAGCAGGCAGTACCTTTTTTAACAGTTTGCGCTGCAGAACGCCAGTGTCCTGAAGGCACAACGGTGACTTGCGTGTGCACCAAACTACAGCAAGACAACGTGCCTACAGCGCAGTGGTTAGGGCGGCTCACTACCTGAGGTTGGGTATGGCTGACTGATGATGGCTAATGAGCCAGAAATGACCATTCCAGCCTGCCTTCTTTTTGTCAGTAATGCTATTCTGCCTACAAAGAAACGCCTCTCAACATCAGCATCAGTGGCCCATGACACACACACACAGAGGCAAGGCACCTTTAGAGGATGGCTGGACGGGGTGATGGCAAGCAGACTTAAGAAACGATGATACATGGTCGCCCTGCACGATGCTATAAAAGTCTTTCGATACTTTATAGCACCTTTGGTATACCAGACTTCAGGCCCATCTCTCGCTCCCCCTGCTGATTACGCGTCAGACGTAAAATGTCGGCTAATCACGCAGCTACGACAAAAATCCAGTCTACACGAACTAGACGCGCCATCCAGGATTCCTAGAACTTATCGCCAAGAGTTTTGTAAACTTCATGCCTCAAAAAGAAACCGTTGCAGCAGCCTGACGCGCCCAAGACGGTTGACTGTGTAGCCTCGTTAGTTGGTAGCCTTACAAGGCACAATGGTTGGCGTATCTGTAGTCACGGCTAGCGCTACTGGGAATCCATGATCAGCTGCACGTGAATATCCACCGCACGCAGATTCCTTTTGCCCCACTGCTGCTGATGTCACGTTCCCCGCATGAGGCACAAACGTGCGCACCTTGCTTCCCCTGTTCTAGTCTCAATCCACGGTGGCTTGACTTCAATCCTTCCAATGAAATACGCGCGGTAGTATACTAGCCTCATTAGTAGGTTGGCCTCAATCGGTCTAAACGCAATGCGATGCCTGCCCGCCGGAAATCACTTCAGGCCATTCCGCTCTAGCGGAATGACGTGAGCTCCGACAGTCAAATCTGCTACAACCTACTCTTTAACCCTTCTGTTCAGAATATACTGTTCCTACCAGTCTGGCCTTCCCATGACTTCTCTCTTCTGCTAATGAATCGGGCCTGCAAGATCGCAGCCAGTATGGTTAACCTTGTTAGCCTCAACACCCCTCGATATAGCCTTAACAGTGCGCTACATGTTTGTCGTTGTCAGAAAAGCAAGATTTAACGCAGGCCATTTTCACATTGGGTGACACCCTGGTGACTCACCTCTCCCAATTGCCGGTGGCCTCTTCCCAAGCTGCAAGAGCAAGACTGTAGGAAGCCGCGAGATGATCAATGCGTTCTGTGTGGCAGGCATGCCACAGCATACTAGGATCATCGGCATCCTTATCAGTCGCTAAGGAGGGCCGTGATGGACTGTTGACTAGCGGCAACAGCTCCCACAGGGTCGACTCGTAGACGCCCGAGGCCCCTTCATCGCCCATTTCTGCGTCCTCCTGCAGACTGGCGTAACTGCGGCCGCCAAAGAGGAAGAGCCGGCCCCGGTGTGCTACGAGACAGGCAAAGTCACGCGGCGTCGGCACATCGTGTTGTGGTGAGGGCTGCTGCGTTAGCAGTCCAGAAGCCAGACTGATGGTCTGCCACTGCCAGGTCATGAAATCCAGTCGATAGACTGTGTTCTCAAAGGTTTCCATCTGCGATGGGAAAAAATGGTGAGAAAAATAGAAGTAGTAGACGCAATCGCTCAGAAAAGAACATTATTCACCGTGCTGACGTTTCGGATTCCTTCTCGAAACCATCATCAGCAAGGAGACAGTAAAGGAAACAGTGTCAGTAGGAAGAAGACAGCAAATGCAAGACATACAGTAGGTTGCCAAACTCATGCAATCCTACGATTTTTACAAGTAACTCCCTCTTACTCAAACGCAGCCCAAGATGTGGCCCCCAAAGTCTTACAGCAATAAAGTTATGATCGTTCTTCAAAATAGGGCACATTATGATTTATGAAGGAATGTAACGTTTTATAGAGACACCAGCTTTTTTAACAATGTGGAAAATTCCGAAAAAGTGGAAATCGGGCGTACTAGGTAAACTTAAGTTTTACATGTAGAGGAAGCCCGTTTATGCAAAACCACTGAGTAAATAAAGCAGCACAAGTAAAATTACGTTGGCAAATTATCGTTTTGTCAAGTTTGCGAATAAATATGCGAACACATACCAGCTCCAGGCCACATCCATGTGCATCTATTCGTTCACCTCTTCCTGTGGAGCGGGTTATATTGGCCGAACAACGCGACATCTGGAGAAGAGAATGCGCGAGCACATACCAGCTTGGCTCAGCAGAGGGGAGAATAGACCGACCTCAAGCTCAATCCTCGCCCACCTAATTGATACAAGCCACCAAGTGGACGCGAGTGAAGCCTTTCGGGTTGGACTAAGGCAACAACGTTTTCGCTTGATATGCCCCATTGGGAGACAACAGGAGTAATATATTGCTTAAGCTCACTTGCGGACATGCCAGTCAGTGACTACAAAATTTAAATAGAATTGTCGGGAACAATTGTAAACGTACCATTTTTGAACACTAAGAGTTATTGCCTTCCGCCATATTGTTTTGTAATTATTTCGATATTTATATTACTAAGAAGTTCAGATCTTCCATGAAATTCTCATAAAGACTTTACAATTTTCACTGGCTTTACCCAATTGACCATAAATAATGAGTATATTCTATGTGCTTATCAACACCTTCAAAATACGATTTATCTCAAAAGCTTTTACATAAATAACCAGCTTTTAAACATTTTTTCTCATGCAGCTGTCTTTTTTGCGTCATAGATTCAGAACCACCCAATCATGTGAACTCATTGCCGAGAAAAATGAACGGCTGCTCCAAAAGTCGCGAATAAATATGCTCAAGATTGATTTCGAAAAATTCTACAACAAGTTAACGCTTGAAAAAAGCTTAACTTATATATTTTGGAGTCTGAGGTCTGCATACTTTAATTTTTGATGATAAAGTCAAGGTCAGAATGTGAAATTTTGGCCAGTGAATTGATTTCCCTTACAATTAGGTAAATCTTTTCTGTTATAAATGAAAGAGCTACTTCTTTTATCTAAAACGGAACAGTTTTCAGAATATTTGGTTACTTCTAGACCCAGTTCTACAATGAATAATACAAAGTAGAGTGGCAATACTATCAACGGCGATTTTTGAACAAAAAAAACTGTTTCGCAATGTCCCGTGACAACTCTGTCAAATATTTGTTATGGTAAGCGTCTCCAACTTCATGACGATTGTACAGTTAATTTGGTTGCCATATACTAATCAAGTTCTCAAACGCATTCCTTGCCTGTAACCCCTCAAATATAATCTATAAATTTAATATGGAGTAATGCAAAGAACAACTTCAAAAGTTTATTACTTAATTTTATGGCACGAAACTTGGCAGATTTGCGAAATATAAATTTTCACTCTTATTTCGCTCTTCTATTCCCAAAAGTAATGCGTCATCTCCTCATTACACTAGCCTCAATTTCATGGATGCAAAACAAAATTTTCCGTGTTGTGAACAGATATAATTAAAAATGTCTGCTCTTCATTAATGTTCTTTATAGTGCAACATGCACACACAAGAATTTCTTTTCCGCAGCGTTTAATAGCAAAGGAAATTCCTCGGATATCAACAAACGCTGGATTTCGCCCATTTTCGCCTCTATTTTCTTCCGTTATTCTGATCTGACCGTAATTTAATTCAAGTTAACAACATTTTGCGACCCATTTCAACCCAATGAACTAAATAAACAACCTCGAGTGTGCGTTAAATCCTCCAATTTCCAACCTTGCATCACATATGCAATCTACTGAAGGGCCAGCCACTTTTGATGATAATACAGTAATGCTGGAGTCATGTTCCGAGCTCCTATTCCTATAAATTCAAATTTCCACGAACTAGTGACCCAGGTGTAATCAGACCCTTCCTATTCTTAAAAGTTACGAATAAATGGAACACAACTGTATTGCATAACTGAATAAAAGACTGAACGATGTCGCAACTGCATTGCAAATAAGGGTTAAGATGTTAGGAATTCGGTGTTGTGTTTGATAGTATGGCGCTATGCGAATGCCTGCTAGGCTTCAAGATAGAACTTAAAGGCACAACGAGACAAGCATGCTCCGTAAGCATATTGGTGAGCGCCCTACTATCATCCTATTCCCGATCGCAACCGACTAAAGCAAAGGGCCCGTGGTGAAGTTGTAGTGTTGCACTCAAGGTGACCAAAGTTCGCCAGTTCGAAACTCGGCGGTCGCCACCCTCAGGATTCGTTATGACTGGTTGATGCCGACTCATAAACTGGAAATGACCATTTCGGTCTCCATGGTCCCTATCGGTTCTATTTCACATATACGTACATATTCTGAATGGTCGAGAATATGCGAGGCCCAGGTAACTGGATAGAAGAAGTTAAGTCGGACAAATACACGTCGGACAAATACACTCCTGGTCCCAGAGAACGACTTAACTTCTTATATACGTACATATGATACATAGATATGTTGCTAGGAGTGCCACAGGCTAAACGCAGACAACTGTTTCATGGCTGTTACCGATCATCAATAGACCATAGGCCTTATAAAGTGGGATATACGTATATATACTTATATATATGGCAAAAGCTTAATAAACTTTTCAGACACTCCTATAAACCTTAGTAATTGTTCCAACACTCTTATAAAACTTCATTTTTTGCCTAGACATCGTACTGCACACGCTTAGACGTAACGTCTATTAATATAAAACATGAAAATTTCCGCAGAGTATCGAAAAATGGCAGAAGGCTTCCTAGGAGAAGACTCACAAAAAAGTAAACCAAAAAGTTAGTCACGAAGCGACAAGGCTGTAGATTCCTAGTAACAACTGTCAGTGAGCAAAACACCGTGCCTATGTTAAATCCGGTAGAGGTGTGACGAAACTGGTAGAAACGAATGGCAATGTGTCAAGGACATAAACTACGGCCCTTTTGTCTTAGCTAGGAATAGTTTATGTACTTCCTCATTAGGCTGGAGGAAAGCAAGTGATGCGTTTTTCGGGTGGCTCTAAGTTGTATTACATAGAAACTAGGAGTACGTACATGCAAGGTTCCGATGGACGCCAAGGTTGGGGTTCAGGTAAAATGAGGGTCCATATTAGGGTTAAAAGTGGAATAAGAGCGGCGATTATGGTCATGGTTCACGTCAAGACACTGGAAAAGGTACTCTTCGTCAAGCATTTAGCTGCATAGAGCTTTTATTACGGGAGAATGAGAGCGCTTTCATTCCCTGTCCTGTGAGAGGGCCGTAACACTGGTTCCCACCAGATACAGCACAGGATATAATTGAAGGCCATAGGTGGACGCACCAATGAAGAGCCGCTTGCAATCAGAAATCTTGCAACTAGACCCCGTAGATAAACGGGCGATAGCCAACTACTGAGAAGAGGGTGTTAGTTCAGACAGTCCAGTGTCCTCCAAAAGGGGATGCTTCGTGGCAGTACCTGTAGTTTGCTCCTTAAAGGAGACTCAGACCACCCAGTATGTGACCAGAGACGGCGAAGAGCAGTACAGTCGTAACCATTCACTCTACAAATTGGGAGCTGACCAACCAGGGTTGTGAAGATGAATGAACACACTGGGAGGTAACAACTTCTTTCCCAGGGCAGCAGCTATCCCCGCCCCCCTCTTCGCATACTACTGCAACCCTAGGCTTGACAAGGCCGCGGTAGGATAACCGACTGGAAGACTGTCTTAGCTTAGCACTGCGACCTCAGCTGTCAGACGGAATAATTTCTCGTATGCGCAGAGAAAAAAAGGAACAGACGCCGGCGTGTCTAGACTCAAACGCCCTCCGGGCCAAAAGGCTGGAAAAACTTTTCAAGCCACAACAAGGACTGCAGTCTAATTAAGCTCTCAGTTCTTAGATCCTCTCTCTCTCGCTAACCTTGCCAGTGGGTGGCCCTGAAAGGAATTATAACTTGCCGAATTTCGCCGGTAGCAAAATCAATGCTACCAATGTCTTGTTACCAACAAATAACTACCATGAACAAAATGACCACCATAGGCCGGCCTTTTTCGTCAAAGAAAGGTAAGCTGAAAGAAGGCTAATATTGTTAATACAAACGAACGCGCGAGTCCCAGGTAGTAATTGAGGAGTAGACGAATCGATCGCTGGGACCCACTGCCACGACAAGAAACATCTGGGGTCATCTACAGGATCTGGTGCAGCTGCGGGCAAAGCAAATATGTCGGAGAAGCTAGCAGGCTTCTCAAGATGCGAATTGCGGAACACGCGGCAGCAGTGCAGCGAAATGATGCCAATTCTCAAGTTGCGGCTTATTCGACGAGACCCCATCACACATTCAAATTTCATGAGGCTGAAATTCTCGAAAGCAGTGACAACTGGGTAAGCCGAGAATCACATGAGTCATGGTTTACGGGCCCATAATCCATCAACAAGTGCAACGATTTGCCCAATCCATATTCGGTGCTGAGAGTAAATTTGGCCAAAGCAAGTCGCCGCTCGGGGAAAAGACAGGCCACAACATCATCTTATGCCAACACCGCAAGGTCAGATGGTCATGGCTGACGCAACGAATCAGAACACACTCAAGGTATTTATCGATTTTTTCTGCACGCTTAAATTTTACAGCAGAACCCTGTGCACACACAAACTGTTTCGGTGAGTATGTCTCCGATGATGAATCCGCGACGGATTTCGAAACGTCAGGCGAATAAACATCGTCCCAGCGATCGAGTCATCGTCTACTTCTCAAAAAGCTAATAGTCGGTAACTGATGAGCTAATGAATATTCTGTTAAATCATAATATGCAAAATCTCCGGCTATTTCAGGCAAGTGAGAATGTCAACGTTTGGATGCACTTCTTATCGGTCTTCTGAAATAACCACACTTAACAAAAATGCCTACTTAAATAATAAAATATAAGGGTTCTCCCCAATTACTCAGGCGTGACCACGACCTGCAGAGCCAGCGTCGAAAATTTACCCAATAAAGTTACTTTGCTTGTCCAAAGAACGTATTTGCCTTCAAATTATATCGCTTGAGATCTCTGCTTTACAATGCTGCAATACGTATAATCTATAACAAAATATAGTATAATTTTTTATTCGTGCTCACTGCTCATAAAAATTCGGCAGGTTTTCTGGAAAAACATGCCCAAAATTACCCTATCTTGTACTCAGTTAAACAGCCAGTCAACCGTACAATATGCATTTAAATGCCCCTCGTGAAGCAAACCACATCTACTGTAAATTTCATGAACAGTATATGGTTTCTTCTTAATGGCATACAGAACTACATGATTTGTTATAGCTAGAAAACAAAAACCTAGCAGAGTGGAAACTCTAAACGCATGCGCAACAGCGGGTCGGGCTCAAAGATGTTGTAACGGTAGCCCAGGCCGAGGTGTCAACGCCTAAGTTCGTCTTGTGTGAGCCCCACGGAAGAACACAACAAGAACAGGACAAAAGCAAAAGTTTTTGAGTGTAATAGGTGCAGCATATTTAGGACAACGAACGCGCGTAACTCGATGTCCATCGAACCAATCAGCTTCTCTTTTGGCGTAGGGGCCGGCACGGTTGGCTGGTGACTCAGTGACTGAATGCAGCTTGAAATTTAAATTATTGATTGTCCGGCACGATGCGTTCGCTCGCGTGTAAACCGATCGATAGCCTACTGTGAGCGCGGCTGTTTGCTGCCCGTATGCTAGCCTTTAGGGCCCTCCTAACAAAACATATCCGGGATGAGAGCCGAGAGTTGATTGAAGCCTGGTCCACTGATGGGAACTCAATCAATCTACGTATCGAATTTGCGCCGGAGAACAGAGCCCTACGCATGCATGCATACGCAAATCACACCTGGTCATTGAAGCCTCCAAACACAAACATGGCGTCCTCCAGGACTGCGGAGGCGTGACCATCGCGAGGGTCCGGAGGCGTGCCCCGAATGCCCTCAACCCGCGCCCAAAACGGAGCACCACCAGCAGCAGCGCAGAAGTTGGGATCGAAGAGGTAGAGGTCGCTGGGACAGGCGGAGAAGCGGGAGCGGCCGCCAAACAGCCAGCAGCGACCACGCCAAGGCACGACCGTGTGACCGAAGCGCAGACTGGGGGAGGCCGCCGGCTAAAATTACAGTTGGAAAATAAGAAGGCAAGTTGATGTGATCTGCAGGGCAAGGCAGTGAATTGAACAACGCGTGCTTTAGCCGACATCGCGCGTCCGAATTTTAAGAGGGCTAGCATAATTCGCGTCGCTACAGTCCGCGAATATTTCAACCATATTTGTAAAGCTGTAACAGTATTATGTTTTTGTTGAAGGAAATTGATACTGAGGAGGCACCGAGATGTATTGGGCAGGGGCGGGTCGATCTGAGATCTGCAATGCCAGACATGAAGGCAGATTACCAGGCTTAGCGGTCCTACAAAAGACTTTTACTGACTTCCTGCGGCTTTTGAGGTCCTTCAGTTAGGTAAGCCAATCTAAAGCAGATGCATCTGCATGCTTTTTTGTCAAAAGTATCAAATTTCAATAAGGTACCTTAAGAGACCATCTGGAAAGAGCACCAATGCCTGAAAATGAGCTCCACTGCAGAGCGCAGGACGAGTGAGCTCCGTCAACGATCTGTGAACGTTCGTCAACGAGTGTCAATATCTCCCGGACTTAAACCGACAAGACAACGAGTCCATGGCTCAATGAGTTGAGAATTCTGATCAAAAGATCGCGAATTCGAGCCTAGAGTTGCGTATGATTGGCTGATGACGGCTAATGAGCCAGAAATCACAATTTCAACCGGCAAGGTTCATCGGCCTGGACGACAAGCCACTGCGCGGCTGCTGGCAGGGCTCCAGAGTGAGGCCCAAGGCAGATCAGGAAGAGTATGATTCATTAGCTATCAGCGAATGTTCATCAACGACTAACTGGGTAGTTAAATCCTCTGAGGACAGAGAGTCTGGCTGCAACGGATACCTATTGAGATGCCATTCAGACAGCCTCCAAACCCCTGCATTTCATTTTGCAAAAGCAACTGAAAGAACGTGCATGGAGGAGGTCGCATTTTGCAGGCGTAGACGGAATATTTGACCCTGTCAGCCACAGTACGCCCGATCCTGTCCCCGGTTTTCCTGAGTCGGCCTTGTCGTCGAGCCATAGAATAATGAGGGTAAAGGAGCAGGGATTACGGTAGATGCTGCGCCAACACACAGCGTTGTTCGTGACAGACAAACCACCACGTGTTTGTGCACACGTGTGTTCCATGGAGTCACGTTTGGCACTGGCGCTAGCCGCGGTGTGTGGTCGGTGACCAAGTCATGTGAACCAAGATTTGCAGTTTGTGGTCACGCTAGGCACGCATGGCATACGAGGGGGAGTGCTAGCCGTCAACAACAACACGCATCATACGCCCCTGACAGGCAATTCTAAAGTGGGGGGGAGCTTCATGTGTCAATACTGCAGGATGTAGGAGACTATCCAGTCCTCTATTGGCCATCGTCAGCCGAAGCAGGACTAGCTAGTGCAGACAAGGGGCCCAAACAGCCTGCATTCTGTGATCTGATACTGATTCTTAATGGAGGTGTGCTGTTGCGACCAAGGCACGCCAACCCTTCTGACGAGGTGACAACGGCCGCTCAGATCTGTGATGCAGCGTGTCTCGTCCTCGAGATCAGTGACGTTAGATACTGACAGTCTACTGAAAAATGTGCCGCAGGTGCGGCTTCGCATACTTTTCTGCTCGAAGAGCATTTATCGTCTCGAGGACAGGGGAGACTGGACTGGTCATTATAGGCTTGCTAACTATCAGTAGCCAGCCATATCCAAATCCGTGTCTTCTGCAACCCCCAAGGTTCGAGCCGGTGATCTGTTAGTTAAAAGTCCAACGCCTTAACCATTGAGCCCTGAGTTTGTTGTCCTGCAGCTCTCGATCGGGACTGTCACTACTGTCGAACAAAACCGGATTCACAACCGGCTACATCCTACCAAGGAGAGGACCCTCTGCAGTGTTACTTGAACGTATTAACGCACTGTCAGTTATGAAATGACATGAAAATAAAATAAAATATGTGCTTTGTTTGCGTTTAACAGTCGATCTCGACTAGATCTACTGTATGCTCCACAGGAGGGTAGTGCAGGGACTGTGACCTAGGCGTGGAGTAGTTTTAAGTGATGGTAGGCTTGGGCTGAGTCTACTGCACTCTCTCCTCCCTCATCCACCTCTGTCCGGTGTCAAGACTGAGTTAAGAGGACCGGTGGCCGGAGAGGACAGAGGTGGCCGGCGCGGCGTGAGCCTGCACATACGCGTGCCACCACGCTCCCTCCCACTCCCCTTTATGTTCAGTATTTTCTATCGGCGCGCAACCCAAATAACGCCTGCCATGCCGTGCTCTGACCCCGTGTTGGTCAAGTGCATCCACCACGCGGCTCCTTTTTTTTGGGGGGGGGCACGAGTTAATCAACAAAAGGAGCAACACAACCAGTGCGAGTGCACAGCAACCTGGTGTATGCTCAGATCCCGCGACAACGCTTGCACTGTTCGCTGAAACCGAGTACAACTGCTATTGTTTGGCCCATCAATAGCTGTGGAAGTAAAAAATGCAAGGACAGACAAACACAAATAATGGACTAGTGCATGGCTGATGACTGGATGATTTCTCCCTCACGGCAAATGAACACTTTCCTCACCATCATTAAGTTGATAAGCCTAAATCTACCACGGCACGGCAAAAGAACTGGCCTGGTAGGCTGTCAAATGAATAAAAGTTATTCGGTCCTCTCAGGACTGATAATCAGGCCAAATGCCTCCTTCTTAACGTGACCTAAATGACACGCGAGATCTGAGCCACCCTGGTGATAGGAGGACACATTCGTTGTATGCAAGGCTTGTGGCACGCCTAGAAGGGTGATTTAGCCTTCTCAGACACTGCATTTGAGCCAACCTCCGGCTGCACTAACGCTGTCTTGCCAACGGGGCCAGACAGGTGAAGGAGGATTGAGTGCGATGGATGTTGTGCAAGTTAACCTCCAGTGCCTACTCCATTGGGCCCACATGGGTATTAGGGGTCGCAATGGTTGACCTGTCGGGGGTTTGTAGTATTAGTCATGGTAATGGTGTTTGCAGCAGCAATAGCAAGATTAAAGAAACCAAGAACATTCAAAAATGCGCTGTTTTCGTGGCTTACCTCATCGGGTGGCAGGGGAGTGAAAGTTTTTAAAGCGCAGTTCCACAACTTGCAGGTAGCAGGATAAGCAACGGGGCACCAGCGGGACGTGCCTAAAAACGGTGTTTGGATGCGCAATTCAAGCGGAACCTACGCATGCAGAAACAAAGTACATCAACCTGAGTGGTCTCTGGAGAATCCAGGCCCTGAAACTGCTTCTGGTATCCACCAAATATGTAAACATTGTCACGAAGAACGACCGCCTGGTGATTTACCCTCGAGTTGGCTGCGTTCGGCAGACGTTGCCACAAATACGGCATGACGTGGCAAAGTGGGTGTTGAAAGCTAGAAGGCTAAAAAAGTAAAGCAGCAGTAACGATAAAATGCGAAAGTAATCGCAACCTAAAACTAGATGAGCGCAGATATGTCGGCAAGGTTTCAATTAGGAATATTAATTATAAGCGGTACAGTTGGCTTGAAAGAGATATTTTGGGGCATAAATTCGCAAGTAAAAAGGCACGAACTGTGGGTAAATTAGATGATTTCTAATACAAAAACGGGGAATTTATTTAAAAAATTTCGAAGTTTAAAGTCGCAAATAGTCGGATCAAAGGAACAAGCTATCCTAGCGTGTATCCTCTAAAACTAGCGTTACATCGCAAGGACAGCGGATTTAAATAAAGTTAGGAAGGATTGCAGATGCAGGTTAACTCTTGCAACGTCCTTGGTTTGAGCAGATTGTAAGAAGCAGAGGGCATAAGGAGTCATGATCAACGTCATATGACCAGAAAAAGTAAGACTGACTTATTTTCCCGGCTGCAGCAAAAGGGTTATGCATTAGTGTTTCTAAATGCCTCATCTTCACGATTGTCATGACACTGTTCGACCTTCGAATACGGACATGTCCACCGTGTGCCCTACGAATAAGTTCGTGTGAAGTAGTTGATATTTATAGAAGACTTACACTTATGTGAAACCTTATGTAATTATTCTGTAACTACTTTGATTCTGGCTAATGCTACCTTTTAAGAGAAAAAATCCAACATAATACGTTTCATCGTAAGTCAAAAATGTCGGCCCTAAAAAATATTCTGAAACCAATGCGGTTTGTTTCCCACCCCTTGGTAAGTAATTTGAGTCCCCTAAATGGACCAGCATTCCCAACCGTACTGCCTTCTCTGTCGGCTCGCGTTGTAAAACATGAACGACTTTTTTGCTCAGGGCCGCAACCGTGCTGGGTTGCCAGATTTTTGAGACCTCGAGGCTGCTAGCCTGTAGAATTTTGGACGCGGATGAGGTAAACTTTGAGGTTTATATAAATGAGAACAAGGTCCGACCCATGAGCGTTAAAACTCCCGGCACAAAGCATCAAGCTGCTACCAAGAAGTCACCTGCAGAACCCTGAACTAACTAGAATGTAGTCAATGTGACAGACTGTAAGACCAGCGTTAGAGTACTAGGTCGGGAGATGTTTTGACGATGCTAGAAGCACGAGTTGGTGCCAAACAGCTGATTTCGATAAAAAAAACTCACCTTTGTTACATCAAGAGCCCTACCAAAAGGGACCAATAAATGCATACGTGTAATCACCAGGTCGCATCCGGCCATCCCAATCCCGGAAATAATAAGCAGATAACGACGAAAGAGGCTTTTAACTAACGTTTGCAGCTGCGAGTAAAAGGAATTTTTTATCACGCTGCTCGATAGCTGAAGTTGATGCGTACATGTAGACTACAGAGCCGTTTGTAAAGGGACCCTTTAGTAACAAGTACGCTATCCGGTCATTGGCTGGTTCCCAGGCAAGCAGTTCACGATCGCTCTTTGCGAGACGGTGATCGCTACACTGCATCTACAGGAAGAAAGGCGTGAGACGCTATGACACAGGGCAAAGTATGAGTTAGATCCTTAGATCTCTATTTCCTGAGTGCCCGCATATGAAATGCCGACTTCAGATAGGCAGCAAACATCGGCGTTATATTGATAAAGGCTGCGCGTCGTCCGACTATGGGTACCAGGGTTCAAGAATGTTCGCACATTCCAGCATCCAATACTAAGAGTCAGTTCTCCATTGAGTAGTCCAGGGTACAGAGTTTCGGGGTGTTTCGGTCCCCGTGCATGCCATAACTGGACATAACGTTATGAGGTTTCTTGTTAACTGTGAATACGCGTGGGTCCCGAAGTGCCGCCCGGATTGTTTGTTAAGGGTTGTCTATTATAAAAATTGGAATCAACAGCCTAAAAACAAGCGAACATATTTGATGGTGGCTCAAGGTAACCAGATCAGAGTACCTTCATGGGGCTTTGTGGTATGCGGTGTGCCAGTCCCAAGCCCTCTAGACCCTGCATTGACCTCGTAAGCAGGCCAAGGAACGCCTGACTACACAACTCTTCTGCGATGGCGTGCTTACGGGTGCTGGCCGGCAAGGGATGCAAAAAAGGTACAAGGTACAGGGAAAAAATAAGCAAAACTTTCAAACTCAATCGAGATTTCTGGAAAAAAGCTAGCGCAGGAACACAATACTGGACGCTCTGCCATAATGTCTGGTATTGTCGTCCACATTAGAGACTACAATATCCCAGACTAGCGTCACTATATCACAGAGTGCCTCAGCATGTACTCGCCATGCGATTTAAGAATAAACATCTGAAAACATCCGCATATGCGGAAGGAGGAACCAAAAGCCACTATAACTCAAACACTGTAATATATTACGAAATTGACAGAGGTCCCTAACTGACGAACTGAACTAACTTCTTTGGTAAAATTTGATGTTATTTGAGCAATTCAAATTTATGTAATCGCCTAAACCCTCACAGCAAAGCAGCCACGAATACAGGAAAATTCGTACAAATACAGACAAAGTAAGCAAAACATTTACCGTGCGAAAAGTCAAAACAATTGACTTTGGGAATTAGCTAAAGGGTAACAAAAAGCTGCTACTAATTCTGTGTTTGCGACAAGGTATGCCTTTCATTGACACTAGCCGATTCGGTACATTGGTGACGTTCTGGTTTGTTAAAACCAGAACTATATTTTAATTGGTTTTTAGGTTGTATTTCTCGGACAAACTGATTAATTTCCCCGCGCTATTTAAACTCCGGTAAAACGAGGTTTTAGATCGTCGTTATTTTAAAGCTTTTTGTCAAAATCATTTTTAAGGGCTTATGATAATCCCCATATGTCAGCACACCCAATTGAATAGGAGTAAATAAATTTACACAATGTTTCTATTAGTCTAAATAAAACGTGAATGTTGCCAACATTAAGGAAAAATATAATATGACTTCAGGTCAGTTTACTCTAATTGAGGGTGATAAACTTTCCCATTCAAAAGTTCTGTTCGTCATATAAAAATCAAAATAATTTAGAACTTTGAATAGAAATAATAGCTTCAAGTGAATGCACACATGACATTACAAAGATTCTGGTTTTCCAGGTTTAATTACGTGCATGCCCTAGTACCAAGTAGATATCTGCTACAGCTACGTGAATAACTTTTCATCGCGACATTTGATGCTTACATGCAAACTGCAGTTATGACATCCGAGACTTCATTGGTTGGCGTTCTTTACCGTCTGCTGCGACAGCGTGCACTCGCGCACAATCGCCATTTTGTCACGTGCGTGGTATGGAAAGCTTGATGCCAATGCTCTAATACTTACTGAATGTTACTGCTTTATGTTATTCGGCTCTTTTGCTATTTATAACAGCGTTAAGTTATGAATCAGAGATTATAAGACGACGCCAAGTAAAGAGGTTAAGAATTAAATAATGCCCTGTAGTTTTGGAAAACTGTAGGAAAAGACGAGCCGCTGAAAAGTGGACTT
>JAYGXS010000009.1:19904161-19933819 GCA_036362985.1 Ligula intestinalis | reverse complement strand
AAGTTCATAGCCTTCTCTGCAATGTTGGCACGGTGAGTTCATGATTTGGGAGTCGGCGTCATGCAGGTGCCTTAATTATTTATCTCGTTTACTTACTCGAATTGGTGAAAGACAATGAAGTTCTCGTGCTCAACTTTCTGTAACTAGACCGTAGTTGAATGACTTGGCGTATATTTAGGTTACGTAGCCCCTCAGCACACCGCTTTTGCATTCAATGAGTTCCGCAGACCTTCGACAGAATTCCATAATTGCAGATTATCAGCGAGCTTTACCTTTTCAGAACTGAGGCCACCGAGGAAATCGTTCACACGTATCAAAAAGAATGAGACCCAGAACGCTTCACTTCGGAACCCCACAGCGAAAGATTATCCTTTCTGATGTTGTGTGCCCTATGCAAATGATCTGACGTCTGCCTGTAATAAAGTCGGCTAACCTTTTGAGTGGGTTCTGCTTTACACCCATTTTATGTAATCTTGGTATCAGCCGTCTTTATGAAACCATAACAGAGGATTTGCTGAAGCCCATGCAGATCACCTTGGCCAACAATCCCATTTTTGTAAATTCCTCCAGAATTCCATGGATGTTATTAGATTAGTGAGGCAGGATCCACTACGTCTAAATCCATGCTGATGCGCATTTAGCAGGTTGTTCTCCTCAATCTTCTCCATCCACTCCATCTTGATTATTTTCTAAAATAATTGGCACAAATACTCATGAAAACCTCTGGCCTAATGCTATTTTGAGAAGTATTTTCTCCACCTTTATAGATAATGACTATGTGGGTTAGATTTCAGTTGGTAGACAGACCCCGCTACTCGATAGAACTTTCGAATACCTTGGCGAACTGGAAGGCCAGTTGGTCTCCGAGCTCATTCAGAATTTTCTGCTGACATACTATCCAGGCCAGGCTACACAATGTCACGGAATGGGGTGGATAACACATCGTCCCAGCCCTCATACATGCATCTCAAGCTGTTTTTCTGGGTCGACATCACTGCGATGGATGTCAACCTACTTCGTTTGGTTCCTCCTCTCAAGAGGAAATTTCCAACTACAGGACCCACTACTGATAGCTGGCGATGGGTTTATTCCCTTCACAATGATTGCTCTCGCAGGATTCTGTTTACACACCAATTGATCTCTGACCGTTTCACTTGGCCTAAGGTACGCAAGAGCCTGAGATACAACCAAAATGTTACAGTTTGAACAAAAAAATATTTCGCTCATTCCAGAATCTTGTGGACTAAAGTGTACTATTTTTGAGGGAAATCACTACGATACTGACATGTTTTTGATACTGCTATTTGACTATGCATCTGATGACGAATCCGCGACGGATCTCGAAACGCCGTGCGAATAGAAGTTTTGTCCCAGCGATCGAGTCGTCTTATTCTCGATACTGATAGTGTTCTGACGGCACCCGAGATGTGCTTCATCAATAAAGTTTATTATTTTGATAAACAAGTATAGGCTACATGAAAACAGGAGTATTTCTTCAAAAATGCAGACGGATTTTGAAAGTGGAAGAGCGATGGATGATTATCAAGCACGAAAAATCATATTTGGAAGACGGGAATCAAAGGGCCTTAAAAAAGGCAAAAAGAAAAACAAAAGAGCTGGAAAGGCAGACCGAAAACAAGACAAAATGATGTGCGTAGGATAATAAGGACATTTTGTAGATCGTGCCTTAAATGTCTTATCTGTGATTGTCAGCAGTAGAGTTCAGGGCTCTGTGCGTCAGGAGACCCAAAAATAGAGCGAAGCTGTGGAAGCGGGGAGGAGGACGGGGCTGGACAGGATTCAAACACGACGGCTTGCTTCTTTTGGGCGGCCACAAGACGGTTTGATGACCCAACCGTTGAATCGCCAAGACGACAGCGAGAGACGACTGATGAAACACAGAGACGCTGATGGCGGGCCTGAGTATTTTGTGAGGCCGCAATAGAGCGAAAGGATAGCGGCGAGGCCAAGGTAAATGCAAGCGTCGAATCGGTGTAATGTTCCTGCGGCACCAGCAAGAACAGTGAGCGACAGAGTGAATGAGAGTGCGTAGAAGCAGGAGAAAGAGGGTGCATTGGCGAGTAGACTGACTCGACCGAACAGACAGCGCAGGAGGAGTAGGAGGACGCAACTGACGCGGAGGGGGGCCAGTGCCAGAGGCCGGGAGATGAGAGAGCTGCCAGAATAAACGCGGTGTGAGAAACTTAAAACGCACGGATACTAATAAACTGATAAACAATGCACACACAAGTTCTTCCTAAGTGGGAATAGGATGAAATCACTGAGAGGTTTCCGTTCACTTCAGTTTATTTCGTAAGGACGTTAGCCATACATTGGATATATAAGAGGTGCGGCCGCATAGTGGTGAGGAAGCAGCTCTTGAGTTTCGACCAAACAAAATGCAGATAGAATTAGAGTTTCGATGCCACTAACCAATCCCAACCCTCCCCCACTCCAGGTCAAGAGGATCTAACACTAGAAGCAGGGGCAGAGTGGTCACCGAGACAACGTTAGAATATCGAGCTTAGAGCCCTTGGTCGTGATCATAAATATTATCAACAACAGGATACTGAGTTTTGTAACGGCGGCACTTCTTAAACTGCCATACTCCAAGAAGACTTGAATGCTTGAAAAAACAATACCTACAATATCTACCCTTTACAGGGAAGATAATTGCATTTACACAAGAAAAGAAGAAGACTGTAATAAAACAAAGTGACAAGTAGGCATTCCGATTCGATACGAATATGTGACTCGCACCTTTGTCGTTAACGCCCGACAAGACGAAGGTTTCCATCGTTGAATGGAAGAGCTTTGAGGTTAACACGCAATGACCAAAAATTAGAGCTGGGTATGGCTGGTTGATACTGTGCCAAGATGAATTTCCTTTGCATGCATTTGAAAGTCTGCTGTACGTAGTCCCCGCACCAATCCACTGTCCGACTCGAACGGCGGCTGGGAATGAAGAAGGAGGTCGATGGCTCAGCGCCCATTTTTTACTATAAGCCATCTGATGCGCCTGAAGCCATCACTTCAAGTGTGATAAAAGCTTTGGCTTAATAGGTTCTCAATGGAAAGGAAAACTAGGGCCGCGAAGACAGACCACTGTATGCTTCCGTGGCGTGGCTGACTACAGACTGAGACCAAGGCTGCCTAATGTGGCTTTTATGACACTCGCACTCAGCGGACATTAGGCGGTACACTCAGGGGCGGCGCCCGCCAGGCCTGCGACCCACGCGCTCTTCCACCTTCTTGGGTTGATCATGACAACGGGTCCAATTTGGGAAGGGAAGAGGGTGCGGTAGATGCAGAACAGGTTACCCCTAACTATAATCTAATTACTACGCCAGTCACCATTCCCTCGTCACCTTGCTGTGAGGCACAGTATGGAACTCGTCGAAACCAGTGGTCGAATTGTCAGTTTATATAGCGATAGTGGAGCGCTCACCGATTACGTTCGTCTCGAGCCTCCTGGATTATCAAATCTGGCGTTGGGTGTAGCTGGCCGATGACGGCAAATAAGCCAGAAATGGCCATTCCAGTCTCCCTCTTTTCTGTTGGTAGTGTTAGTCTGTTCATATGACACTCACTAGATCTGCTAAACAGCAACAATTGTACGTTGGCGATTCCGTGCTCCACCCAGAAGTTCGCTAGTTTTCGCAGGATTATCCAAAATTGTTGTTCATTCGTCAAAATGAATAGACAAGTAAAACAGGAGTTGAGGAAGATCGTGAAATGATGCGTAAAGAGGGCAGGAATCGAGATTACTGCTATCATATGAGACATGATCAACACCACAACATGTAGAATAACGGTGCAATACACTGCACGTACCCAAACGGGGAGGTTGTCAACTGGGTGATAAAGTCGATCCACTGCTGAATGTTCAGCAGGCTAAAGAATAAGAATAGAAGACACAGTCGACGAAGGACGCGCAAGGACCATGAACGACCGGCGTCAGAAGGAGCGATCAACTCATGCGTATTTCTGAGACCAGTATCCTCTACGTAGGTTGTTGGTTTCCGACGCGCAGACAAGGTCAAGCACTAGTAAAGGGAAAAATCGGCGAGTTGTCACTTTTTGAGGCATCAAAATGCCTTACCAGTGAAAAAACTAGCGCGTGCTGCAAAAATTAATTTGCATCTGTATATCAGTATATTCAAGGGTGTATAGGCACAGACGCTAGTATTGTATCCGTTTTTTCGACAGCTGATTGTTCACCGCTATGCGACCGCGCCTGACCTAATCATCCTTTCCTAGGTTTGAGATGATGGACTTTGACCCAAATATACATAACAAACGTCGGCCTGCGTCCATAGACCCTTGAATATATCCATATACTTCTAGTTGCAGATTAATTTATGAGGAAACTAAAAACTTGTAATTTCAAAACGGAAATATCTAACAGATAGTTCAAAGAGGAGGATAGGGAACCCATTGTCATGGAGCGTCAGAATATCGGCGAAGCCCGTGTCTGGGGTTTAAGCTTGTACCTGTGCTGCTAGTAGGTAAAAAATTATGTAGATGCCTTACCTGGTTACATGTGGCTTATCGGGAAATAAAACTGAAAATTGTTTTTTGGGTACACATCCAAGTAATCGATGTGGTCAGTCCGTTTGATGCCCGGGATAGTGTCATCAAATGCGACTGAAGCCAACTACCAAACTCTGATTACTGACTTCCATTGGGCAGCAGAAGACGCCACCTTGGCCTGCATACCCTGATTGGAGGACAGGACATGTCCCCGCAACATGAAAATGATAGAACGTACGATCTCATTTCGGACGAGCGACATACACTTCACTAGAAGGATCATTAACAGGCAATGGCGATCGAAAACGCCAGCGTTTTGCCCAGCCTCTACACGCATAGCGGTAATTAAGTTTCCGGCTTGGGCAGTCAACTAGATGTCCCGTATTGGTGGATTTCGTACGGGTGGCAAAGCTGGGCGGGTAATATCAATCCAAAAGTGATTCAAATCACAATGTGAAGCGTGGCATTTTTTAGCTCAAGTAGGTAGAGGGTTGGCTTGCGTAGAAGGCCTTCCCTCATATGAGGGCTCGAATCCCGCCGAATGCCGCGAGGTTTTTTCCCAATTGGGTCAACTAAATACATGGCCACCTTCTTGGGTTTCGAAAAAACAAGCCAGTAAAATCAATTTGGGTCACGAGGTCCACCTTACTCTGTGTTCACCTGATAACAGTAACGTGGTCACAAGTTCTTGAAAAGATGCACTTCCAAAAAGTCGCAGTCATACATGAAGAGCGAAAACTTCTCTTAGCAGGACCACCATTCCATAAGTACACTGTAGCAGAATTACCGTCGTCAGCAACGGCCTCCACGGTTGCATTCTGTGTATGTTCGATCATCGCAAGCGATTATGTCCATTACGCGGTGGGATCAACAAGAGGGGCTTGCAATGCGTCTGTCTCACTCTCATCCGCTTCTACGCGTACCACACACGATCTGGCTACATATAGCAGACTGCAATGAGGCAAAAACTGTCATAAGGACCACATACACACGGAAGGAGTCATTGCAACCCAACGCTCAGTCCTGAGAGGAGTCGACTTACCACGTCAGATAGCAAAAAAACAAAAACTAAAACCAAAACTAGAGTGCCAAATTTATGATAATGGAGGATGCACTGATTTTCACAAAACTGCTATTATTAGGTATCGGGCATGCAATAGACAGCTGCCTGAGCGGGTCGACCAACTCCTAGTCAGGTTGGGCACAGTGGTTGACGTCGCGTAAGAACCTACGCGTCTAGGGTTGGCGCCAAAGACAAGTACGGCAGTAGTTTTGAGGTCGAGCACAATAAGCGCAGCCGGCTATAAACTAAACTGCCTTCCATTCTAACCTAACGCGTACGTGCCGCGCAGACTGATTTGGGGAAACAAAAGACACAGCGAACTCGCAAGACGTACTTATAAAAGAAGACTTAAACATCACAGCCCAGGACTCCAAAGTCGCAACGAGAGCAATGTTGACTGTGAGCGCTGTACCCAGAACATTTGTTAACTTGAATGCAGATCCCGTTAGAAAACCATATGGAGTATTCGTGCGGCCGCACCTGAAGCAGGCGGCTCAGATTTGGTGGCCTCGACTTCGAAAAGACAAGGGGAATTTTGAAGATGCCCAGCGACGTGCTACGAAGGCTGTCCCTGAACTTAAACAGATAACTACGAGCAGCACCTGACGTTAATCAACGAGCGTCAATACCTGCCGATGTAAACCGGCTACACAACGAACCCCCACCTCAACAGCCGGAGAGTTAGACTTCTGACTGTGATGAAAAAGGTCGCGAGTTCGAGCCTCGGATGGTGCACCACTTGGCGTTGGGTATGACTGACTGACGACGGCTAATAAACCAGAAACGGCGATTCCAGTCTCCCTTGTCTTCTCCGGCATTAGAACCTGTCGTAAATCTCTAGCCCTTCTACTACGAAGAAGACAGAAGTTTCAGTCACTAAGGGGAAGTGATGTGGATGTCAAGTGGGAAGATCTTTTTAAAATGAAACCAAGATAGAATCTCAGAGGCAATGATTGCCAGCAGAAAAAGGAAATTTTCCGCCCAAATCCACAATTCAGATTTTTTCTCAAGGAGTCATTCGATAGTGAAAGTCTTTGCCAACGTGTGTGAGCGTGTGCATGGGACGGCTGCTAACGGTCACAGCGAATTACATAACAGATTATATACTACTCCCTTGATTTCGATAGACAGCTTATTTACGTTGCCTGGGGTAAGAATTTTAAAATTGAGTTACGAGCGTGTTGTAGTTTGTTATTGCGCCAACGCCTCGTATTTCATAAGTATTTTGAGGCATTTCGCACTTTACAACTGAAGAGCTTGTCATGCATACCTAAATCGCTCAAATACCGTTTTTAAGGGCTTCTGTCATTTACTCAAAATAGACTGACTGACATTTGACGTCGTCCTAGCTTGACACTAACAGGACAGTACTATCAACGTGGTTACGGTCAATCAGACAGCGTTCAGAGACAGATTCAACGTGTACTACTTGTTCTGGAGAAGTCAAAGTAGGGCAGGTGGCGAAGCGCAAACCCCTTTAACGCCAGATCACATGCCCCGTAAAGGCTCTTGCGGGCAGATCCTGGGGCTGCGCGAAAGAGACGCTGGCGATCACATTCAAAGCGCTGGCCAAGCCGCATCTCACATATGCGGCACCAATCTGGCCTCTCACAATCAGTTCTTCCAGCCTCTGCTGCCTTCAGTCAGCACAGAACGCTGCCCTCCGCACGAACACGGGCAGCTATAAAATGTCGCCTATCGATTACCTTCATGCAGAGGCTTCTATCCTGCCGGTTGCCCCTTACAACACTTAGGCCAGCAGTTCTGGTGGACCTGTTCGCAACCCGGCCATCCTAATCACCATAGTTGCCACGTTCTTGAGCCCAGACAAAACGGATCCGCCCGTTGATAGCTATGCCGCCAAGACAGGCTTCCAGCGTCTCCACCAGAGAGTCGTTATCGAGGAGAAACGAGGTTACCGTCCCTTGGACCTTTTGGGTGGCTATCCACCTCCAATTGCGGTCTCAGAACAACATCTCCCGAGGGTCACTTGCTGTACTCTGGCTCAAATGCGCAGTGGCTACTCAATGGTCCTTCGCCAGTACCAACATCGGCAACCCCTCCATACCTGACTGCTGTGTTTCTTCGGATGACTGTTAGCATCTGTTCGCCTGCAGTTCCCGGCCGGGCACCCAACTCACCCCCGTGGACCTTTGGCTCAAGCCGGCTGAGTTCGCGGCTTTTCTCCGTCTCCCAACTGCACCCAGTTTGGACTCCAGCGGGGACTCCTGACTCAACAGGGGCTACTAACCAACCAACATCATAAAGGCAAACGGACAGCGATAGGTTTCGGGCAATAGCAATAATTTTTGTTAGGGCTATCGTTCAGGCCCACGGCTACACAATAAATGGGTTTGAAAGTGGTGGAGGACTGCGCCAGTTAGTGGCGTCAATAGAAAAACCAAGAGACTACACCGAAGTGTGGAGTGATCACTATCAGCAATCTTTTGCCCTGAAAATCCGAAATCGCGTAATTAACGAGAACAATCCTGATGATTTACGAATTTTTGAAAACTCACCCGAGAAAATACCCAGATGGAGAGCAGCAGGTGGGCAAGGCCGTCGTGAAACAGAAGAGAACATGCGAAGAGCAGAAGGAGCAATGAGTTGGAAGGGGCTACCGACAGGGACCTGGAAGCACTACATTTTGTCGTAAGGAAAAGGGACACATTAAGAAGGCAGAATTTAGGATGCAGAGAAAAGCGCAAGAGGAGCAAAATTAACTAGGAATTTTGGAAGTAACAATGAATGTCTGCTTTTTTTATCGGTGTGACAACACATCAGACAGCTGACCAGCTAAACTGGGGACCTGTTGTTGGAAGTGAGCCAGAGAGTGAGGTTAGAGCCTCACTATAAACAATCAGACACGCTTGAAGATATCACAGTGCGCTAAAAGCAGTGCCTTGGAGGGTTGCCAACTGAATGAATTGCACCGCGTGGCCAGCCCAATGTGTGTCTTGTAATGTAGAGTAGCTGACTGGCGGACTGCAAGTCAGGTTGAATGGCTCTCGCACTCAGCTGCGATCCGGACCGACCCCAAAATTTTGCTGTGGGTCTGGGGGATGGGGAGAGAGCCAGATAGACGCAGAAAAAGTTTATTATCGGTACGATCCAGCGCAAGTCGCCATTCCTGCACGACCCTATGACGGACCTCATCGAGGAGTCACGGTGGAGAAGACTACGTCAGACGCAATTTTATTACGAAAATTAAATAGTTTTCAAAACATTTAAATGGGACTGACAGCAGATTGACCCTTGGGAATGAACTGATTAAACGCTCCACAAATGGTCATCTTAAAAAAAGACAAAGTGCCACATACCAGCAAGCACTAAGAAGAAGTTCAATCGTAATAGTAAACAGGTACAGAATGACAGTGGTTTTAGCAATTTCCTTCAATTTCTTACTGAGTTAGCGATTAATTGTGAGGCCATCCAATTTTAGAAGCTCCACAGCCAAGTTTCTGACGAAAATCGTGGTTAAATATTTGATTAAGGAGCACGTGATGCGTATTTAGTGTGTGAAAAGAGAACACTAGAAAATAAATTAAAGCTGATGATAATTCGTTTAACGAGCTAAAAAGATAGGTGAAAAGTATCAGGAAAATAAAATCGATTAAAATCAACTCATATTGGTTTAATGAATGATGCCTATTAACCAACAAGAATAGGATAGAGCTCCTAGTGGTTAAAATATGAAGGGAAATGAGGGATAGGCCTAACTCCGACCTACTTAAAAGTAGCAAGTCAGCAGCTATGGTCAATACGAACTCTCAAATAGCTTCTGTATGGAGCTCAGCCCTTACTGATTACATAATGATCGCACTCAAATTCTTGAATCCAATTCTTTCTTTTCGTTAGCACGGTAAATACGAAAGGCGACGGCCGACCGATTTGACTGGCAATCTACACGCATCAACTAATACCAGGTTATAATGACAAATGGCTAGGCGAGGCCAACACTCAGATCGGCTCAGTTTATTCGGTGAGGGTAATAGGCAATGTCTTTGAAAACACAATTGTCTACATACCAGTGCGCGACATACATTGGTACACATGCGCTTAAACATATTCACTTTAAGTATAGTATTCACAATCTGTTAGTAGCATTATTTTTACAAATAACTCTTGTATCATGGCTCAACTGACTCGGGCACACTTAGTGTGTAATGAGGCGTGCTCAATGCCGGCTGCTTATTTACCCGTACGCGTTAGGCCTGTGATCATGCCCTTTAGGAAATGCTTCAAGAATGCCACAGATATAACTTTTCCAGTGGGAAAACAAGTGGCATACAGATCGGAAGCAGGGTTTTAATAGAGCGACTCTTCATGTGGGCATGGGGGTGTGAATGAAGGGGGTAGCCCAAGTTACTGCGCATTGATAATACGAAATATTCAAGTGATGCCATCACAACAAGCTTAGATTGTCTCCTCTTCCTCTCCACGCATACAGGAAGACTGATTGAACGGAGGCCGGGAGCACACGGTTCCTTCGGGCAAGTAGAATATCGAGACGGGACCGTGAATTTCCTCAAAAGCCTGCGAGGATATCGTCCTTTCTCTGCTCATTTGGGATAAACTGAAAAATACTTAAAGTTTCCAGAATCGTGAGAAGTCTGCTTATTTGATCTAAAAGGTGTCTTGAGAACAGAGCAAATGGACAAAACTGTCTAAAAAACCATTCTTACATAGAAAGACGGAAAGGCCTACATTTATTCTCTCTACTACAGACAGCCAGGAAGTGGTTGCATCTTAATTTACAAAATACTGCACGGCCTTGAGCAAAGATTGCACTTTGAGGGTATGTTTCAGTGGCACTTCTCGGCTCATGTCCGTAGACAAAACACGAACCTGCGCACGAAAATGCCTCAGCTTAATTTCGCTCTAAATTATGCACGCGACGGGCAACAGAACAATAGAATTACTATGTAGAGAAAGCACTTTCTACCTAGTACGCCCGATTTCCACTTTTTTCGGAATTTTCCACTTCGTTAAAAAAGCTGAAGTTTCTATAAAACGTTACATTCCTTCATAAATCATAATATGCCCTATTGTGAAGAACGATCATAACTTTAGTGCTGTAAGACTTTGGGAGCCACAGCTTGGGCTGCGTTTGAGCAAGAGGGAGTTACTTGTAAAAATCGTAGGATTGCATGAGTTTGGCAACCTACTGTATGTATTCCTTGTTGTCCGCCGACAGTATGAACACGAACTTATACAACACGAACTCCAGACAATAGTTATTTGCAAAATAAAACTACTTATAGTTTGTGAGTACTATTTTTAAATTAACATTATTTTGAGCGAGTGTGTACAAATCCATATGCAGTGATAGTTCACCAATAGACTTCTTTAAAGATATTGCCTATTATCGATACCAAACAAACTGAAGAAAATGGAACTGATCACAGATTGGCCTAAGCGTACTTATCACTCATAGGCCCGCCACCAGATGATGCAAAGAAAGGCCCGGTAATTGAGCACTATACAAATAAGCTCGGTACTTCTTGCACAATTGACGTCCGATAATTTGCAACAGCCTAAAGTACGTAACTGCAAAGCCTATCTAACGGCCGATTAATCACTTCATCAGCAAAACGACATCGGTTACCTCTTTTGACGTCGGCAGACGAGAGAGGACAGCCTGAGGAGAAGTGGTAGACCGAGGCAGGAGTCTGCTAGTACTTGAACAACAGTGGGACCTGCCACAGCAAAGAGCAGATGAATTATGTAGATGGGCAGAATGGTGTAGAGCCGAGTACGCAGAGTGGATGAAGGATTCCAATTGCAGACCACGAGGTGACACCAGGTTGTATCTAACCAATTAGACTCCGAAGACAAAAGACTGCAGAAGTTTATGTACTACGAAGAGCGCGTGACGCCTAGGTGAACAACAGACCACAAAATAAACTCACATAAAGTACACCGTGCAGAGGCAACAGATGAGGACAGCACACAAGGCATGAAAAAAGATGGCTTCCAGGAGGTATGCAAAACGCTGCTTGGAAAGGGAGAGGATCGCACAGAGGTTTTTTGGAGAAGCTGTCGAAACAAACAGAAAAAAACCATTGGAGTTCTCAAAATCAGGATAAAAATAGGAGACAATATCTCTGATACAATAAAGCGACGGCTACGTTGCACCATAGAGAGAACGTACAATGCAGCTGAACTAGTGCTCCTCACTCCCAATTAAGGCCTTCCAGTTAACCGGACAAAGGATGCCTTGCCTTTGCACGCCACCTCAAACTGTGTTTATGAATCCAAATGCAGTTACGGATACAAACACATTCGCCGTGCGAAAGGGTAATTGGTGACCAGGGCCGCTGAACATTTGCCTAATTTACTTTGTAGACAAGAAAACAAAGTTACACGGTCCTCCATTAGAAAACGCCTGTTAGACAGCGGTCAGTCTGTTGACCTCAACACATCTAGCCGAGTTCTTGTTCGAGCACGAACAAATTGGAACTTGCGTTACATGGAAGCAGCCTATATATGGCGGGAGAAACCCGACCCATGTAAGCAGTTAGACCATGTGGCTAAGCTCCAACTGTCCCGATAATCGCATACCTACATTTAATCAATCTTTTACTCTGTTACTTCCAAAGTTTAAAGGTGACATTATTATCGACTATTAGCCGCGTTAAAAATGGCCTTGCTGTTATATAATGATTCTGTGGAAATTCAAATTGCTGTTTTCGCCACTTGTTATCTTATTCATGCAAAGAGAGGAAGCAGTTGACAAGCTCTTCAAAAATTGTACAAATAAATCCTGCTGTTTTCGCTTGCCTGGGAAAAAATGTTTTAAATAAAGGAATACGTATATGCTTGCCTCTCAGGCGACGATTCACTGCAAAGAAACCGGAAGATGCACAGGAATGCAAAGTGTGAGAACAAGAGAGACGATCATCGCGTGTTCGAGTGCAGACGAAGGGTGAGGCAACCTCGAGTAGGAGAGAAAGAAGAAGGTGGCCTGTAAACAGGCTTGCTGCTGCGTGCATCATGTGCGCACGAAGGATCTAGGACGAAAAAACAGAACTACTTAATAATCTACAGTAAGCACTTGCGCTGTCACAAAAATGCGGGCTGGAAAAGGCAGGTAAGCAGGTACACCGCGCTTAAACATCTTTTGTTTTCATTGCGATCATATGGTATGTGGACTCTTAAAGTCACCTCGCTCGGTTTTCAGTAATGAAAATTCTTTTCATAATTCGACTAATTACATCAGTAATGTCTCAGGCAAAAAAGAGCGCCCGACTGAAGCTAGTTCGATAATCAAGCTACTCAATGAAAGCCTCCAAGTCAACAATTTTAATCTCCCTCCATCAGATTTAATCAGATGAAGTAATTGTCTTGTTCAGTGAACCGTCCACCCCCCCCCCCACACCTTACCCCTAGAGATCGTGCCAATCACTGCACAGGAAACAAGACCGCTATAAGGAAGACCAAAGCTGACACACATTAACGAAGTGTGACGTTCGGTAGTGGGCGCCTCACATTTCCAGTGCAATTGACAAGATGGTTCAAATACCAGCTTGCGGTTATTTATCACATTCGGAGGAATAATCGAAGTGGATTTGAATGACAAGGAGAGAACGGGATGCGCGAACACAAAAAGAATCGACGAACAGAGTGATGCAGTCAAGAGTAACAACAATATACCGATTTCTTTATGACGAAGATAATTTAACGAAGCGAAAGAAGAAAAACAGGAACGAGGTATTGATTCTATCATAGCTACAAACGGACCCGTTAAAGAGAGAAGGTTCCCGATCCTAAAGTCTCCATCCTCATCAGGAAACGAAGACTCTTGTGATGGCAGCCAGCTTGCTGTTCCGTCATGGTGGACTCCATACGAACGGTAAATTGGGCGGGTAAAGTCGATAGAAATGTGATAAAATTCATGGTGCACGGCGTGCGTCATAGCTTAATTGATAGAGCGTTGGCTGCGCAAAAACACTTCCCTGCAGTGCGGATTTGACTCCCACCGGAGCCGCGAGTTTTCTCACAATTGGGTCAACCAACTTGTACTTGCACTTGTTACGGCTGCGATCATGACTGATCTAGATGGCCTCAATGATGTCCCTATGGTGCTTCTCCGTGCACGACGATCCGTGGCCGCAGACCTGGACGGTTCGATCCATTTTCTTCGCCAGCGCCGGAGACCGAATGTAAGAGATCCACTTCCATGTCCTGACGGACTGAGCCGAGCCAGGTTTTGAGTTGACCCCCTCTTCTACCTTTCCAATTAAGCAACGGTTTCAAGTCGAGAGCAGTAGCACTGAGCTCTTGAGGATGGCGACGAGGAACGTATCCAAACCACCTCAGCCGTCTTTCCTGAATGGCCTAGGATATCCTTGTGATTTTGTCACAACGAGTGCGGACTGTCTCATTTGAGACGAAGAAGCTATACTTCACACGAAGGATGATCCTCAGACAGTAGTGGTCAAAGACTTCCAGTTCCTGTTCATTCTCCACGCACATAGCCCAACATTCGCATCCATATAGGGAGACGGACCGCACAGATGCACGGTACACGCGGATCTAAGTTGAGAAAGAAATATCGCGTCGGGTTCATAATCACTTCCGAAGGCAGGAGAACACTCGTCGTGCTGCGTAGATTCGGGGGACAATGTCATCCTTACTTTGTCCATTCGGCAGCAACCTCGCTCTCAAGTACTTGAAACTGTCGACTTCTTCAAGTTGACAGCCACTAATCTCGAGAGGTACCTTCTCTTCGCCAGAAATGCAGCATTAAAACACTTTGGTCTTCCCAGCGTTTACGGCCAAACCGACCGATTTCACGACCTCGTTAACCCGTGACACCATAGACTGGAGATTGCCAAAGCTTGATGCTAGTAAAGCGATATCATCTGCATAGTCGAGGTCAGGCAACTGGCATCCAGTTGCAAGCTCAATACCTTCCCTTTCTCACAGGGCATTCCCGAGAACCCAGTCAATGGCGTAGTTAAAGATGGGCGACAGGACACAGCCTTGCCGAACGCCTGACCGAATAGCGAAGGGTTCTGAGAGGTTGTTGTGGACTAAAACCCGCGCAGTGGTGGAGCTGTAGTACGACTTGATCATAGCAATTAGTTTTGGTGGTAAACCATCAAATGTCAACCAACTCCTCAAGAAAACTTAAATAACTGTAGAGGGAGAGATCATCGGCCCTCTTGGGGGCTCTGCTAAGACCAACAAATCCAAAATGAAATAACCCAGGATCAAGCGCATAATAGCATTGATTAAAAGGTGCTTGAAAACATTTTCCCGAGGGTTTAAAATACGGGAAGAAAATAAAAGAAGGGATCTCTACTGTTAGGAATTTGACATAACCAGACACTGTGTCGGTGTAAAAAATCGCTTAAAGTGTAAACCGAGTGCCGAGGATGCTTGTAAGTCATTGTAATGCTAACGGAAGTTGCTCGTTTACGAGACACAAGTTTGTATTGTATTCTGTGCACATTTAAGGCACCACCTGAGAAGTGTTGTGCAGTGTCATTTACAACGTGAAATACGACTGACTGTCCCGGACACAGCCAACTTGATCAAATGCTGGTAAAAAATGGAGAACTCTAACGTTTGATTCATGGAAACGTGTTCATAAATTGCTTCAAACAGAACTGGGCGAGAAGCGAGCCAATTCGAACGGAATAAAAAACAGGGTACTGGCACAAGGGCTACGCCATGGCATTATCGATTTTTAAAAACGCATTGGCAAACAGCTGTTTTCGGTCATTCAATTCAGGCCTCTACAGAGACATGGAAAATAAGCGAGCAAAGCGGGCTGTTCTGTACAGTGCTTATATCGTTCATGAGGTGGGGGGGGGGAGAGAGTGGGGCAATTAGTCACCTCATCCAGCCTCCACTTCAAGAATGATATAAGCACTGTAAAAAACTGCCCGCTTTACTCGCTTATTTTCCATGTCAGGTTTGAAGTGAATGAGCGAAAACAGCTGTTTGCCAATACGACTATTCAGTTGTCAACGGAATGGGAATTTTGCCGAATTATCGATTTTCCTACGAACTCAAGATGATAGCTGTTTTGGCAAATTCGCTTTTCTCTACGTCTGAAGACGAACTGGGACTCCAGTTTCGAAAATTCACCTAATAAATCATCGCTTCCCAAAGTGCTCTTGCTAAGTAATGTTCAGAAATTTATTTTGACTAACAAAAGTGCGACAGAGGGCGGGGGGAGGAGGAGGAGGGTGAGATAACACACGTGCTGACAGTTGGCACAACGTACAGACGCACATCCAGCTAGAGTGCAGGCCAAAAGTTCACCCGGGCTCAACCAATAGTATAAATCATTCTTAAGGCGTGACATTGGCATTGGTAGAGTCAATGCGTAGTGCGCGTTTACGCGTTGCCAATAACGACATCTGGAGTGTCAACTATGAGGCGAAAGAGTACCCAAAAAGTCAGAACCCGTTAGGAAAAAAGCGTCAGACCTTGGAGGAGCGAACGAATAAGGTGCGCGAAGGCCTATTAAAAATTAAATAATGTCAGTTCTACTTAAGCCCATTTATCACGAATATCCTGTTTTTAAGAAAGAGAACAACAGTCAATAAAAGGAATATATCTGGAGAGGAAAAGTTTTAGCAAAAGACAACAGCTAGAAGGAAGAAAACAACAGCGAGGAAGCAGGCTTCGTCTCCTGTCGAATCCCTGCCTAGAAAGTGATCAAGATAGTAAACTCGGTGAGTAACAAATTCTATTTTTAATACATATATTTTCGGCTAAAATAATATTTTACATCATTGAAATACTGACAGCGAGATAGGCAGCGCAAGTGTCAGTCAACCCAGTGGCTGCAGGTGCCTTCCTATCGTCCCGAAGAATCAACGATAGGTTAGGGAGGAGTACGCAGTGGGGTGTGGGGGGGGGGGGTTATGCACAACAGAAGCTTCTTTCTGGCCAATACATTTTCTCGTCAAATATATCTGATAGAAATCACGCACAAAAAATAGTACTTGTTGCATAAATTTGGTCGAAAAGTACGCCGCTATTAATTTTTTACGGAAAAGAGGGGTAGCTTCCGATGCCACACAAAAATTTTTCAAATATTGGAGTCATTTTAAGCCTGACCTATATTTGAACTTATGAAACTACGCAAGCCATAGACTTTTCGTAAGAATAAAAGTAAAGGTGCCTTAAGGCTGTTAAAAAGAATTCACAAAGCTTTGCAGTGGATGTGCACCATGCTGCATTTCATATATATCATTAGTAAATGGAGAGGTACGATGCGGCGGGAATATTCGCTTCATCGTCTTTAAAACCCCATGCGTACAAACGTTGATGAAGCCGGGAAGTATCCCTTCTTCAGGTATACAATTTAAACAAGACGTAACTTCCTAACAAAAGAGTAAAAACATATTTTAGGACGCTTTGTATAAAATCCGATTCAACTTAAAACAGCATCAAAAATAAATAGACAAAAAGTCATACCAAATAAGAAGTAACCGTTATCCGAGTGTGGGTATTTAAGGCGGCTGGTTACAAGCCAGAAATATGTGGGAATTATTCTGCAGGATAGTTAATATTCCAACCCCAATTACGTAATCTCCTCTAATATTGAACGCACTTCAGAATTCTGCTTAAACGTACTTGAGATCGGACAGATACCTAAACAGCATGCTGATTGTGGTTTTGAGGCCAAGGGGTTGTTAGTGCAGCTCGTGTCACTATTCGCTGGGTTCAATATCCACAGCGAACCATGCTACGATGGCAAAACTAAAGCTTTAGAAGCCCGCAGAGGGTCTCATTTTGTGAATATCACTACCTGAATAAAATTTGTTACAGGGGAGCACACGGCATGCAGTTTTGTGCAGCACAATACACAATTGGATGAAAGTGAAATGTGATCCCCCGCCTCAGACACAAAAAGGGAAGGTCAAATGCAACCCCATCCCAGGAATTAGAGAAAGCGCCGAAAACCAGCGTACACAGACAGTCCAAGAAATTATCAAGCTTTTGACCGAATGTGTGTACATGTTGTTTGGCAAAATTCAACCTGGCGTAGCATTCATAACACTCAACAAGTAAATGCACGCTGACAGTCAGTATTAGTTGAGATCGCTTATTGTAGGCAGGGTCCACAGAACTCTTTGAAGTTAAAAAGAGAAGGCCTTGAAAACCTAATTTTAGCGATAGAGTTCTACGTGAAAAGAAGTTAAGGTACAAAATTGTTGATAGGCAGTTTTAGTGCGCTAAATTCACAAAACGATTAGTGAAACATTAATGTTAAAAAGATGGGCATTTGCGAAATAACAGCGATAAACACATTCACTGCATTTGCAAGACGGAGGGTTCACCAATGTCCGCAGTAAGATAAACAAAACGATTTACTTAAAGTTAGAGAGTAGTGTGTTTAAAGCTATCCCATTCGGTTGGGTTTGGGTAATTCTGGTTGACTTTTAACAGGTGATTTACAACTTTACACGAAGGTTACATAAAGCATTTAGGAGCAAGAGTTGTTAACCTTTGGTCGACGTACCAAATAGAAGGCACCGGAAAGCGGCGGGAGATCTAGTGAAAGAGAACGGAACAGGGCCATAGGTTACCAGAGCAAGCCAGTCCCTAACGATACCGTCTGCCTTACAGACGCATACAAATGCCGCCCGGACGAGCAGAAGACGGGGTCAAGGGGTTGTGTATGGCAGATTTTAGAACGCCAAGCTATCTCACCAGTCCGACTACGCTGAAGAAGCTGCGCATGGATGCTCAGTTGGAGGTCCTGATGGGAGGCCAGGTAGTGGCTGCTTCAGACCGCAGGAGCACACAGGAGAAGACTGGGTGGCCGGGCAGACTGCGCCAGAACGATCGATGCCCAGCCCAACTGGTGCCCCAACCTACGGAGGAACCAGAGGGCAGCCCTGAGGTCTACGATCCGGACCGACTAGTGAAAATTGTGCGGCAGGGACTGCCTACTGCTGCCGAAACTGACGGCGTGGACTGGCGACATTACGTGCGGGAAGAGGCCGGGGAGCTGCAGCTGCTGCCCAGTAAGTTGCTTCACATTTACACAGGCACTGACAGTAAACTGAGCTACAGCCTCACCAGCCGATTCAATACAAATACACATTGCAGATGAGCACAATTGGAAGTTATCAATTAAGCATAGGAGGGCAAAGACCGTCGAGCGCAGATTAATTTGCAGATCAAGCTGAATACCTAATGCTTGGTCTAGCCACCTCAGCAGTAAGGCCGATGTGGACAAGCGGCGAGAGCAGTGTTGTGGTGCTCTTAAGTCAGCGAAGATATTCCGCTGTACCCCCAGTAGGAGTCCTAGTATGCTAAAAGTAATATCAGCAGATATAAGTCGCTTTGTCCTCTTTCACGTATCATAAGAAGGTCTGCCTAGTTCAACCATCTGACAATTAGGTGAAAAAATGCCTGTCTTGTAAGTAGCTGGAAATTTACACATAGCAAACCGACGCAAAGCACACACACTTTTTAACCAACTGATAGATAGGCACAATTGGAAGAGAGTTAGCAATTCCGCATAGGATGAGAAGGGCCGGTAGGACAAGATCAATTTCTAGGCGTGATTTAATCGAGCTAAATACGTAATGCTTCCTCAAGTCACTATGGCAATGATTCTGATCTGGACAAGCGGCGGGAGGGCTATTGTAACGCTCGCAGGTCGGTGAAGACAGTTCGTTGTACCACCAGTAGGAGTCCTAGCTTTTTAAACAAATAAAATCTGTATGCATTAGCCTCTGAGCTCTCTTTCATGCAGCTACGTTACCTGGTAATGAGGCAAAAAGAAGGGCCTGACGTAGCATGAAAGACTCCGGCTGCGGGTGCTGACAGTTTGACTGCCTGTTTCGACGATGTCCACTGCGTGCTTCAGCAAGCGCGCCGATTCGTTTTAAGTGACAATACACTTGCACAGCACCTACCACACTCTCGCTTCCCTCACTTACCTGTGCCCGGTGTCAAGAGGGAGTCAAGAAAACCGATGGTGGGATCGGGCGCAGTCGGCTGGCGCGACCGAGACGGCCCCGTACGCCCCAATTTCGGGCATTAGTTATGGAAGAGCAACCCGGATAACGCTGATCGAGCTCCTGTGTTGGCTACGGATTCCACACACGCGCATACATAAACAAACAATAATTAGTACGGACTTATCACGGCTTAATTAACGTAAGCAATGATTTGATGTCAACTCTTTTTGGTTCCAAACAAAAGTACCCTGAAGCTGTGGTCAAGTATGGCTAGCTGATGACAGCTAACACACCAGAAATGTATGCTCCAGTCTTAGTTGTTGTCACTACTGTTACTCTGCCCGTAATACGAGCCGCTTTGCGGTTGCTGGTGGGACTCCAAGACAGAACGGGACGAATAAATCCCGTTAACGATTGTAGACGCTTCATCCACAAATATCACACATTTGCACTGCAGCTCTTTAAATTAGGATTACGAAGTTACACATTAAGGATGCCAGTGAGTTCCGTAACCGACCAGTGAACGTGCATCCACCAAGGACAAAAATTACCATTCCTGCTACGGAGGGGGCGGGGGGGAGTAGCGATAAGCGAGTCCCACGCAGAACATAAAATTAGTCTATTCTTCGAAGAAACCTTACTAGGGAAATTGGGGAGCTTTCCATGAAATAAAACTGCGAACTTCGATGAATGACGGCAACAAGATTCATCGGAGTCACAGGTCGGCGATAAGGGCATTTTAAGGATGCTATTTTAGCAGAATGCATAGAGCAGGTGTGCACCAAGAAGCACAGTCAGCAGCTATGCATCGCAATTGACCTTATTACGCGGTGTGAAGACAACTGTAGAAATACAGGTTGATGAACATTCACCGATGGCCAACTGAACCCGCTCCACATTGGGGCTCATTCTCTAGCCTAACCACCGGCCACAAGACGGCTAGTATCCCTTTTCGGCAACAGTAGCTCATGTAGGTCCACACAATAACCCCTACTCCCTGCATATTTTCCAACGAAAACGGTGGTTATAAGGTTCTATGGGTGGGAAATTAGAACACGCAGTGGAATATACTTTAATAAATGCTACATTAATTTTTCTTTTACTGTATTTATAAGTGTTGTTGATTTATATCGGTAGATTTTCCTCACCTGTATTGTCGTCTAACTTATTGCGGAAAAACGCGATTATCAAATTGCAGGTTTCTTGAATTTCCCGAAAAAATTGAAATGATGGTTAGGGGGTCGTCTACTTCAACTTACCTGAGGTCTAATTTACCGTTCTGGATTTAGATTAGTATATCCCATGGCACAAAGCGTTGCGCACACCTTCAATTTACATGCAGAACAACCTGCTCCCAGCGGCCGCGGGAAGCAACTTCGACTACATTAATTTCACTTTACACTTACTTCTAAAATTTCCTTCTCTGCCTATCCTATTTCCCCACCCCCCAAAACTCCATAACCACCGTTTTTGCGGAACAAAATGCTGGGACTACGGATATATGAGTGGGCCGACACAAGCTACTTTTACCCCTTTTCTTAACCGGCAATGCTATCTGCTGTGCGGCGGCTGGTGGGTCTCGAGAATGAACCCCAGGGCAGATCGGGGAAAATGAGTTCCGCTAATGAACGAGTGTCAGTATCTCCCCATATAAACTAGCAGGGCAACGCACGCGTGGTTCATTGGTTACAGCGTTAAACCTCTGATGCAAAAGTCACTAGCTGACGACTGTAGAATTACCGAGGCATCAGCACCGACAGGAAGGCAGTCAATTCCCGTGCATTGAACAACCACTGTACGTCAGAAGGCGGTGAATTATGAAATTAACGATGGTACGCCCTGACAAAAAATGGTGCCAACTGGGTATGAGTCCTCCTGACTAGAACGACTTTAGGCAGTTTCGAGTCCCACCCCTCCCTCTCCCCTTACACACATACACACACAACCTAATAATGCTTCTTTTACTTCACCCTGTGCAGCCGTCAGCAGAGATGCTGTTACCGTCGCCAATCGACTCATTTGCTGTCGCCTCATTGAGGATTGCTGGGAGATGCCCAACGCAGCCGAAGAAGAGGACGATGGGGCGAACGCGACAAACAGAGTGTCCACAGCGCTGACAGAGCCTAGACAGCAAGAGATAAACGTCCTACAACAGGCGGAGATTGATAACCGCGAGGGTGTGTCGATAGCGATAGAAACAACACTCTCGTCGACAGTCCCGTACAGAAGAAGAAGAAGTAAGCTTTGCTTGACAGTAACTATTAACTGTTTACGCGCGGTTTGCAGCTATAAAATGAATGGGAGGTGGTGGTGGTGGTGGTGGTGGTGAAAGCGCTCTAGAACTAATGCTTGCTTCATTTGAGGTTTACCAAACAACTAACCAACAGTGCAGGGTGTATGTATAGGCTTTAAATGGCAGCTTGATAAAACTAAGAGGTCGCCTTTACATACTCAAATATTTACTCCAAGGTGGCCGAGCAATTATGGACTTAATTAAAGTGTCATGTTCAAAGTAGGGACACTTCTTGGTCGCGAAGTCATGAAGATAAATAGAAAAAGACCTAGACAGACAGACCTAGGCCACAGGCTGTTCTGGTGAAAATGGTTGATTGTTACTAAGGACTAAAAGAGAACAAATCATTTCCAGAAGTGCAGACTATGCGTAAAATGTAATGTGCACATATGTCAATAAGAGATGGGATTGCAGTCTGGTACGTGTTGACCCAAAAATGACTACTACGACCCAGTTCGAAAGCAATTTCTTCTTCTGAGAAGTCAAAAGGGTCGTTGTTCACCTACTCCTATGTGTTCCTAGTATAAAACCCAGACGCCTCCCTACCTATGTTGAATTATTAAAAATTGAGAAGACGCCAGTCATCGAACGATGGTCGGTTGCTAGGATAGTCTTTATTTTTCAGACAAGTAACCTATTTTTGCGTGGAGAATAAGTACTGTGGGGTTCCCATTTCGTGCTTTATTTCGCATACCTCTTTCCTGAGCTGCCAGTTTCAAACGACCGTCTGTGATATCGGAATTTTTAAAACTTTGAATAGCATTTGACCGCGCGAATAGGCTTTTTTCGATAGTGACCTATCGTCGCGCCGCCAAATGGTAGAAGCCCCCTGCCCAAGTTGCTTATGGATATCAATGTTAAGCGTTTAATACGTCATTAAGACATAGGTAATGCGTGGAAAGTGTACAGTAGAAAATAAATTAAAGCCGCTGTTTAACTGAACTAAACATACATTTGGAAAGCATCAGGAAAGGATAAAATCGATCAATATAAACTCTTATTAGTCAGCAAAGGATGCTTATTCAGCAATAAGAATATTAGACAACTCCTATTGACTAACATAATGAAATATGGGGTTGGATAGGCCGAAATTCGACCTATTAAAATTTGCAAGGAAGTGGTTATTATCAATGGCAACCCTCGAGGGCCCCTCTGTGGATCTCTGCCGCCTTTTCTTCGGCGACGTAATGCCATTTGCAGCCACACATTGTAGCTGATCACGATCGGAAAAATGGGTTTTTGCAGTAAAAGCACCTCAACAAAATGAGATTCACTAATTGAGAAAATTACGGGCCGATATGGTTATGCTCATCGGAGCCAATAAAGACGAACACTTAAGAAAAGGAACAAATAATCAAAAGTTGTACTAAACCAGAATAGAACCACAAAAGCGTTAATAATCGATTTCCGTGTTTTCCTTAGGTAGGAGGTAGGGGCTTGTGGTATCTGCGTTAAAAATGGATGAATTTATTGTAGGTCCGCTTCAATCGATACTGAATGCGCAGACCAACATGCGCTGTAAAATTAAATTAATAAGACAATGCTACTGAAATTACTTCGTTGATATATTTAAGTGGATCTTGCACATACCGGAATACATGCACACAGAGCTGTTTGATAGGATTTCGATTGCATTGCATTTCATATTAAAAAAAGACTACCATAACAAAAGACATATTTTTAATCCACAAAAAACAGCCACATCGTCGGAATCGCCCCGCATCGGATGGATGGAACGCGTAAGACAGCGGCGCAAACTCAAAACGGAGAGATGGTTCGATGATGACGATCCCCAGGCAGCGGTGGTGGAAAAAATGCGCAAGTCCATTGATGACGACATGAAGTTTACCGAGGCAAATGACGCCAGAAACGCCCTGCTAGTGCACAGACTTAAGACCTTCTACAGTCGGAACAACAAAGCATATACCTTTAAATAAAGCATGTACACATGCCAGCGAAAAGCCTTCTTAAAAGACGTATTTATTTACCTGACAAAGCCATTGGGAGAAGGAGTAATACACAGTTACATCGGTCGACTGACAGGTGGGCTCAAGAATGACATCGACATAGGGATCCGAGAGTTCAGGGTGAAATTTCTGCGGGGATAGTGACCGCAAAACAATCTTGTTCTCCGCGTTTTTACTGCAAAAATGGTATCAGGGTTAGCAAGGCGCAGAAAAGTTTATCATATGTATGCCAGTTTAATTCGTACATACCGCAACTTCATGTGATATACTTGGTTATCCCAGGGAAAGTAGACAGTCGCCAAACCAAATTGCCCTGAAAAGAACACGACAAAAAGAACAGCTGAGTATATTTAAACACACTAAAATGATCTACTCAAACTAAATTAGTAGGTAAGTTTGCCTTGCTAATTTCTAGTGTGTAGCTAACAGCGTATGGTGACATACCAAGCGATGCATTGCAGTTTGACATAGAAATTGAAAGCACTGGGGACGGAAAAGTTGGACCATGAGCGAAGTTGGAAGCACGTAGGTGAAACCGAAGGAAGACAGGCAATGGTGTCTGAGAGCAAGAGGTAGCACTGTGGCAATCGGGCGACTGCGTTCGGTTCAACAAAATCGGCGAATTGAAAGGATACCAATTTGGCAGCGGAAGCGTTCGAGAGATGTCAATGCGCGCAGCTGGAACCGACTCGTATAGAAGGGAAGCCTTGTAAAAATAAACCAAGGAGCTGGGTATAAGAAATGTCTTAACAATGTCGTGACTGCATGGCGGGGAGAAGCATTAAGTCAAAGGACGTACTGGACCATAGTGCGAGAGGCGAAGAATCAAGAAACCGTTCTTAAACGATTGTCCGTCGACAGAAACAGTAAGCAGTTGCCTAGGGCGTGCGGAGAATTCGTCTATGCCAGGGACTTTTGTTGTGCGCATAGAACCCGCAGGCAGTCGATACAGCAAGCTGTGTGATGCAGAAAAAAACAGCGATAAAGCTCAACTATATGAAAAAGGCGATGGGAGCCTTCTAAAACATTTTATATAGACCTCACAAGGAAAATACAATCATCAGGTTTTTTCGCTCGTCAGTCAGCTTTGGAAGAAATGTGCTGTGATTCATTACAACGCAAAGCCTCGAGGAAATATGCTTGTCTGTGTTAAACAATATTCTTAAAACCAAACTTTGCCAGAGGGTCTACTTCTTGAAACCGCTCGACCAGGATGGTGTTCAGTGCCTTTGGTTTGCTATACTCGGCCCGAAAAAATTAAGTTCTCCTCGGTGTGGCGGACGAACACTGTTCTCAGGAGGGCGTCGGAATTATAAATAATTGTCAAGGTAACAACGATGATGACGGCTTGATGGGTGACGATTTGGCCAGTCAGATCATCATCAGACAACCTAATGACTGTACTTAAGCTGGCCGCGTAACAACCTAATCCCCAAAAATCGTGTAACCCCCTTGCACCTGCTACTTTTGGTCCTAATACTGGCTAAAAACATGACCCCGAAATGTCAAGCTGATGAAATTCTTGTGTCGGCAATCGAATTCACTTCTACTCGTTTAACTTACAAAATAAGTTCTGAACAGCTACGTTGAAAAAAATGTTTCGCCGTCGAAAGACAGCTTCTTCAGATAGATGAAGTCAATTATCGACGAAGTACTTGTTTGACAATAAATACGCATTACAGACGTCCAACACAGAAAATAAACAATACTAGTAATTCCTTAGGAGAAAAAGCTACCTCATGTCTCATATTCACTAACAGAATGATAAAATGTGGAGAAAAACACACTAACCATGGTGAGGTAGACGGGCTACTGTCATTTTTGCAAACGAAGACGTCCTCGATTTCCATCTACAGTAGGCAAAACAGTAAGGCCAATTACAAATTCTGACGCAGGTGAAATGCACACGATATTTAAGGAGGAGGAGTCATTCGATTTTATATAAAAGTTGGAGCTCGAGTGCAATGGACTTGTCAGTGGGGACCGACAACGCTGCCGCTTTTGGTTTTACAACTGAATTTTTCTCCGGTAGGCGTGTTGATGCTCTTGAAACAGCAATTTGCAGTAAAGAAAGGCACGGTGGTGTGGTTTCATCCTACGGTCAATTTCCTTTGTGGGCTGTGGCCTTAGGTTTCGTATTAAGAGCGCAATGGACAGGTTAGCAACTATGGTTTCCACAATAACTGTAGGTCTAGAGTTAGCCTTGAATGGTAATGGAGGTTAGGGGGGAGCTTGGCAGGCACTGGTTTAGGACTAAGGTGGGTAGAGAATGACAACGCGGCTGCTTATGACCACTTTTCTGGAGGTTACTACTAAAATTGTTTTAAGTAGGCGTTTTTGGATTCACGAAAATCAATAAACAGTGAAATCAGCACGGCGGTGTGCACCTTTCAGAGCCCATGTCTAAATTGTGCTGCGGACATAGGTTTTGTCTCACGTTTCCCCTATGCCCCAGGCATAAAACGTCCGCACTACAACGCTTTCTGTACCACAGAGACCAATAGCTTGGGTCTTGTCAGTGCAGCCGCCTTCTCAACACCTGCCAAATTGCCTATATTCACAATCCAACATGCATCAGACAAAACAACCTTTACTGACGCCTATCTGCAGAACTGTAGTCACCAAAACCCCATAAATATATAGTACTGATTTTCAGTAAGTAGCAATTTGTATAAAATTAAAATGCACGAATTTCAATCGATAGGCTTGCCTGTGGATGAGGAACAAGGGACTACCGATAACCGAAGGATAGGCCTCAGTAGCTCGGATCGTCGAATACCCGGCGCGGGTTAGTTGTTTGGTATGCAACAAAAAATCTCACTTAAGCACGGCTGGTGTGCGACCGAAATTCGATTCATAGATGATGACAGCCTGCTGGACCTTTTTTATTTAGCTGTTCAGCCAAATGTACGAATTACACTCAGAATACAGTCACCGCCTACGAGGCACGCATTTCATTAGTTGCTTTAGACGAGCATACAAATTGCACCAGATCTCCGAAAATGATTATAGAAAAAGAATACATTTTCCACATACTCGGTTGTGTCGTCTTGAAAGTCACCACTTAGAGTAGGTATGGCAGTTCTGAATAATAAAACCCAGGTGAGCGGATTTTACGCACTTCCTATGCTAATTCACATCTACTGCAATACCTTCTGACGGTGTGAAAACGTCGTCTGGGGGAAAACGAAGTGAAATGAGGCCATTTTAGGAACGTAAGTGCATATCATGCCAGGTTGTGTCCCTATGAGGAGATTCAAAATGCACATAAATGGCAGAGCAAAACGTTTACCGACTTTGCATTGACGAAAATCGATAGATCGAAAGTGGCCAAAATGGGCTTCAGCTGTTCTTCAACCTCCTTTGGAGTATAATTAAACTGCTAGCAATATCAAAATTTGATATGAAAGTGCTAAGTGGGGAAAAACTGGGGGGGGGGGGGGGGGGGGGGAGGGATAAGCACAACTGACCATAGACCAGAATACAAATCCTATCAAGCGTGAGTAAACTCAGCTTTGCTGTTTATTCCAATCAGTGCCCCGCATACCTGTGAGTTGTATACTATACAGTGGAACTTCGGTTAACTAGTTTTTCTCTGCTCTGGCAACGAGCTATTCAAGTGAAACGCTCGTCTGGCGAAATGTAGCCAATCAGACAGCATCAGTTCCCCGGTTGGCTGTAGGCGACTGAGGACGCACGCTCTGGGAGTATGAGTCGATGACGGACACAGGCACATATACACACGCACTGACAACTCATGGACTGAGGAGAAGCTCGTCAATCGAAAGAAATTTCCTGTGAGCGGCTCGATCTTTACTTGAAATGCTCACGGGTGGAGGCTACTCGTCACCCGCGGTGTAATGCTCAAAGGGGCACCCGTGTGGTTGTTTTAATCGCTTGGACAAGAGAATATGGATGGTCGTTATACAGGCGGCTATGCACTAAATTCCAGGGGTTCTCGCTTCTTCTTCTTTTGCCAAAACACAAATTCCAAACTTAGCCCTTTTGACATAACACCAATATCGTGTTAATACTAATCTGACATTCGTTCACCCCTTTCCGCTCACCCTTGTTGATTAAAATTCACCCCTACCTCATCACACTCGTTGATTACCGTTCACCCCTACCTTCTTACACTCGTTGATTAACATCCACCCCTGCCTCCTTACGAACGCTTGCTTTTCGCCTATATAATCCTCACCGCTCTTCATCCCTTTTCAGTTCATGTACGACAATTATAAGATGAGTAAAGCCCAATTCTAGGGTACTCGACTTCTCATTCTCCTCGACTGTTCGGCTATAGCATACTGAATAACTCGACTATATCCCAATCACGACAACCAACACCGAAATCGCCTGGAGTTTACTGCAAGACAACCTGTAACGCGGAGATTCGCATTTCCCTGACCAACCCTTTTAGAAAGAAGCACGTGATGGCAACCTTCAAACAGTTTTTGTCTTCATTTGGCCTCGACTATTTGTGAGGCTCATGAGTGCTTAAAGCTCCCACTGTTGATAAATAATCATATCTCACCCCAAGGGGGGGGGTCAAGAGAGATATTGAGGGTTATCAAATCGCGTACATGGGGGCCCTGTCTGGAGGCAGTTGTCCATATTAGAGTGTCCTCTGCCTTCTGTAGGCTACTAGGTGTACCACTTATTCGATTAGCTGTCTGACAAAGTGATACTCTCAGTAACTGTGCCCTGTCTGCCTGCCTTGTATATGTTAATGGGTTTAATATTTAGAGGTTAACTTGTACTTGTTACGGCTGTGATCGTGCCTGATCTAGCCGGTCTCAATGATGTCACGAATGGTACCTCACCATGCGTGACGAGTGGCGGCAGTGGATCTGGAAAGCTCCACCTAGTCTATTTTCCAGCGACGGAGACCGAAGGTAGAAGGTCCAAGTACTGCCTCCATGTCTTGACGGACGGTGTCGAGCAAAGTCTTCAGTTACCCTCTTCTTTGACGCCTCCAGGTGGGCTGCGGCTTCGGATCGAGGGCAGCATAGCTAAGCTCGTGAGGCGGACGAGAGAGAACGTGTCCAAACCACCTCAGTCGCCTTTATTGAATGGCCTGAGATATCCTCATGATACGATCGCAGCGGGTGCGAACTGTCTCGTTCGAGATGAAGTCGCTATAGTTAACTGGCAGGATCGTCCTCAGGCACCGGTAGTCAAAGACCTCCAGTCTTCGCTCATCTTTAGAGCGCACAGCCCAGCATTCACATCCATAGAAGAGGAGTGACCGAATGGATGCACGGTATACACGAATCTTCGTGGCGATGGAGATGTCACGTCGGATCCATAGGCGCTTTTGAAGGATTGAGAAAACCCAGCGAGCAGCATGGATACGGGAGACACTGTTGACCTTGCTCTGACCCTCGGTAGCAGCCTCGCCCCGAAGTATTTAAAGCTGTCTACTTCTTCGAGTTGGCGGCCATTGATCCCTAGGGTGCCTTCTCATGGTCAGAGATGCAGCTCGAGAAAAACTTCGTCTTTCCGAAATTTATGAACATGCCAACCGACATAGTGATCTCATTTAACCGCGACACTACCGACTGTAGACCACCAAAGCTTGAGGCTAACAGCGTAATATGATCGGCGTAGTCAAGATCAGTTAGCCGGCGTCCGGGTGAAAGCTCAACACCGTCAACTGACGGGATAACCTGGACACCGCAGTCAGTCCAGTGTGTGCCTTGTTGTGTGGAGTGGAGTGCCTTACTTTGGGCTGAGAGTTAGGTTAAATGGTTCCTTTTTAATGCAGCCTCTATGGAACTCCCCTTAGTCGGGAGCCTACCTAGAGAGGTGTTCTTCTAGCGCGTGTTTCCCGGACACCACCTGCGCCTTCGCCCATCT
>JAYGXS010000009.1:19877152-19899407 GCA_036362985.1 Ligula intestinalis | reverse complement strand
GAGAGAGAGAGAGAGAGAGAGAGGTGAACGACTCAGCACATTTTCCTCCCTATAAACAATCGGACGCGCTTGACGCTATAACAGGGCGCTAAAAGCCGTGGCTCGGGAGGTCGGCGACCGGCAGGAAGCTCAGACCGCGCGATCAGCCCTGTGTGTGCGTGTGTCGTAAATAAAAATTCGAAGTAAAAAAAACAGTAAACAAAACGAGAAAAGACACATCTTGACCCTATCAGGGCTGCTTCGGCGTGTAACTCCGGTGAGTCGGCAACACGCCTTTTGCTAACAAAAAAACAAAATGATACATTTGCATAAGAGGATGAAGGTTCTGAAAAAAGTTAATTTAATGCAAAAACTGAGGTGGGGCAGTCAGTTCAATGTGTGGCCGCATCAGTCAAATTAGCACAGGGCTTACAGAATCTATTTTTTGCTTCTCTTTGCCGCACTTCTACCATATTCTATTTAAATTACTCGCTTTATTACCGCACTCACACTCATAATAGCTGCGCCTAAAGTTCTGTCTTAAGCACAAACGACAGCCTCAGTAGTTACTGAAGATTCTCTGCTGCAAGCCCTGCCCCCGGACGCCAACTGACGATGGAGCATGGGTAGTGCCTTTTAGTCGTTGACTCACTGGTTACCCCTCTCAGGAGGGTGTTGGCCCAGGCTTCATGCAGGGCTGTTCTCAGCCCTCTGATATCCGATGGTCTGTATGCACATGCAATGCCAGCCTTCAACCAACGACGGTTCCTGCGGCCTGGAAGGCGCTGGCACTTTCTCTCACTTCTGAATCCTTGTTGGTGACTGCGCTCGCGGTCCCACTGGGTTGCAGGCCCCACTGCGGGTGCCCGAAAAGCTAGGCGGTCACTATGCGGTGGGGGAGAGAGTGAGGTCGACCTCGGCGCGATTCTTCCCTCACTATAATAAATCTGAATGCGTCTGAATCTATCACGGTGCGCTAAAAGCCGTGGCTTGGAGGGTCTGCCAACTGACGGGAAAACTCGGGCCCCCTACGTTGCTGCTCCTACTGTACGCGTCTGTTTGTGTGTGCGTATGGGAGGAGAGGGCGGACTGAGAGTCGGACTGCAATGGCTCCCTCTTAATGTGGCCTTTATGGCGTTCCCGCGGAGTCGGGAGCATACCTAGCGAGATGGCTGTGTCAAGTGTGCGCGTGCTGAGTTTTTATCGCGCCAGCCATCTACACCCTCCCTCATCCCCGGTCTTATTGACTTTGTCTTTACACCGGATACGGAGGTGGGAGTGGCGAGCGAGTGGGTGGATTCTGTGCAAGTCTGCCTAAACTCCTGTTGTCTCTCGCACGAGTTCTCTGCGTTGCTCCTGCTTGCTGTCGCTTTCGTGTTGCTTGCCCAGCTTGCCTCTGTGTATGCTGCGGCTTGCTTCAGCGTTTGCTGCGGCTTATTGGAGCGCGTGGTGCCCATCGTCGAAATCGACGGGGGAACTGTCGTGTGTGTGTGTGTGTGTGGCTGCCTAAACAGGTTGTCTGGTAGATGCGCTGGACCAACAAGGGGATCATATCAGGGTATGCCAGGCGTTATTCGGTTTGCGCGCCGATAACAAATGCTGAACATGCAGGGGATGGGACGCATAGGACGGCTTCGGTTTCGCCAGTCACTTTCACCCGATCCCGCCTCCAGTCTTCTTAATAGCGTCATGGTACTGGCTTTAGGTGGGTGAGGGAAGAGAGAGGGAGTGTGGCAGATGCTACGCAAGTCTAATACTACTTAAAACTAATTCAAGCGCAATTCACCGTCCCTGCATCACCCCGCTGTGGAGCATACTATGGACATCGCCGAAACCGAGGGTCTAACTGGCGTGGAGGGACCGACTAATGGACTAAGATTCAGGCTCAATGTGACCAGTGAGATTCATGCGAGTCAGACGCTAGCGCCTCCTCCGGTCTTCTGTCATGAAACCGAAGCCAATTTGGGCGCGAGGAGAAATCGCGGTAGATGCTGTGCCAGTCTACTCTCATTTTTATCAAATTAATATGAACATTACAGCCCCTGCGACCAGCCTGGTGGAGTGCACCTCGTCAGAATCCAATTGTTCGTAGGACCGCTCTATCGCACAACCTGAGAGCTTGCTTAACTCGGAGCTGGTTGTCTATAAGGGCGCTTTTAATATCCGCCTATCTGACGCGCGAATGTCACCAGACAGACTACCGCGTAGGCCCCGTTTTAGCCGTCTTTCTACTAACCAGGGCGGCGTAGATCCACAGACTGTAGCCATTGTTTTCTGAACAGCTGTTTCAGGTATGCAAACATAGTCTCATCTGGCTTTAAACAGTGCGCAGGTGGTGTAAAATGAGATGGGCAGTTCCGTCAGTGATGACACTACGCATTCTATGCAAACAGAACTCTGCCACTTGTGTGCAGTAGCATACCCACATACAGTCACCGATTGGAGGATCGAACCTGAAAACGAGCAAACAGATCAATAAATCACTCAGCGTGCCGATGGACCACACATTAGGCCGGAGTTTCAGAAGACTAGAGTCCAAGTAGGTCGGCAGTAACTAGCCATCGAGTACTCATTTTCATGGGTAAGAATAATTAATGGGAAGTCAAAAAAAACGGTGTTTCCCCAAAAAAGTTTGTTTCCGCCAACAAAAGGCACAGATTTAACGGAACAAGTTTTTGTTCAATTTTTCATACATTTAGCACAAATTGAGTTTTTGGAACAGCCAAGGATGTACAGAAAAGAGGGATCAACTTTTGCAGAATTTTTCTGCTCATAGAGAAACCCTTTCACTAGAGACCTTAGAATTCACGAACGAGCACTAACCATTTAGAGTAGGCCGTAAAAAGACTCTGAAAGTTACAGTAAATAGCCTATCGCATGAAATGTCATCCAAAATTCGATTCCAACAAATTACTTAAATAAGGTACCTTTTAGATCAGTTCACTAGAGCATTGGCTGTACTAGAGCCTTCAATTGCTGGCATGGGTTCGAATCCCACCGAGACCGTCGAGTTTTTTACAATTGGGTCAAATGGATTATTCAAATCTGCCAACCCTTCCTAATAAATAAGTAGGTTTGGCATAGGCATTATCGTACAGCCTTATCTGAAGAAATATCAGACTCGTCAGGATGCAGGTTTTTGAACAAGCTTCTGTCTGACCACCTGCAAAAAGAATACGCTATGAAAAGTGTCTGCTTAAGTAGTATGTATTCGGACTCATTTTTGATGCCATCTGTTCCTAACCACAAAGCGCTGATTGAGAGTGGTGAGTAACACAACCGACACCAAAAAAGTACAAAAACATGCCTATTACTAGGAAGCAAGTAGGCAGTTATGCAAAGTAAACAAGACGTAGTGATCCCTATAATGGATTGTTACCGAACATAATATTTAGACCAAAGTCTGCCAGCCACAGCGGGATAACCGTTAAGTATTCAGTAACCTGCCAGCAGACGGCCAGTTTATGCACTGGGCTTACACAATAGACCACATTGGCAGTACAGGCACTAACGGAAAGCAAAGACACGCGTGCTTCACCTACATTCTCCCACCACATGGCACAGATGCGAGAGGATCAGTTTATCACTGATTCCTCCACAGTGAGTGAGTGGGTAAGGATAAGCATTATTGCTGGTCGATGTACGATACAAAAGAGTTGTTGAAATTACTTATGTGTTTGTGCCAGACTGTCAGAAGAACTTACAAAGGTGGAATACAAAAGGTCGAAGCAACGTTTGCAGTCGCAGAGTAGAGGAAAGAATTCTTGTGCTAAGAGTGTATCGAGATATGCTCATCTCTAGGACACAAGAAATACGCCGAAGAAGGCAGAGGTGAATCACTGTCTAGCTATGCCATCATCACCGTCCAACGTCGTCGGGTATAACAGAAAGTTTAAGTCCGGCACGCCATTTTGCATGTTTGAGCACGGGTTCCTTAAAATACACGAGGAGTCGAGTCCCTTCGGGGCATAGAGAATACAAAATGCCTCATCGGTGGAACAAGGTGCGAAGTCACAGTTACGTAGAACACGGAATAGTCGGCAAGAAAGGTTAAGGGCGTGGGGGGGGGGGTGTAATAAGAACGACACCACATGCACTTTCGACCTCTAATGCATTAGGCAAGTTCCTTAAACCAAACAGAGACGTGTGTGTGTGCGACAAGTGACGTACCTGAAACGGGTAGAGTAGAATCTTCTCCCCATCAGACTGCGAAATGGGACCCAATTTGAGCAGAGTGCAGTGCGAGGTCTAGAAAAGAGCAAAAGTGGCATAAGAAACTTCTGTGTAAGCAGTGTAAACCCTTTCACCCTGGTGATTCCAGTAAATGTAATGATAATATAATAAGGTTGCGAAAATTCGCATATGAGAATTCAGAAGAGTGTTTGGCGAGCATACGTAGCTTTCGATAAATTCTCATCGGGCCGTTACAATTATATATATTCATATATATATATAACATAATACTATTATATTTTATAGTAATATAATATTAATAATATAAATATAACCTGCATGGGCATGCTGCCAGTAGATAGCGCTCCCTTATGAAAAAAGGACACGCACACACACTACGCCCAATCTTATCACCGCCACTTCCTCCGACACCCGCCAAAGTGGTATCATACGCAGGTGATGTCACCTTCTTCTGCCAGCACCATCACATTGATCAGGCTGCACAGGTCCTCTCAAAATTCATGCCTAATATTGTGGACTACCTTACTCAGCGCGGGTTGACGATCTCGGCAGCCAAGTCGTCCGCCACTGTTTTCACGCTGGACCCGAAGGAGTTCAATCGTCCGCAAGCCCAAGCTCTTTTGCGGCCGTTTAGATCCGCTCTTCACGTTCGCGGACCATGCAAGTTAGGTCGAAAACAAAGTGAACCGGTGCACTAAGATCCTCAAGCCTTCGCAAGCACATCCTGGGGTTGCTCGAAAGAGACGCTGGTGACCACATTCAAGGCGCTGGCCAAGCCACATCTTACCTATGGGGCACCAATCTGGTCTCCCACAATGAGCTCCTCCAGCCTCCGCCGCCTTCAGTTAGCACAGAACGGTGTCCTCCGTACGATCACGGGCTGCTATAAAATGTCGCCCATCGATTACCTTCATGCGGAGGCTTCTGTCCTGCCGGTCGCCGCACACAACAAACTCCAAGGCCAGCAGTTCTGGTGGACCTGTTCACAATCTGGCCATCCAAACCACCATCGTTGCAACGCTCCTGAGCCTAGCCGTAACGTTCGGACGTCTATCCGAGGTCTCCACAAGGCAGCTGTCGCCTCGTCTCTCTCGGATCTACCAGTTGATAGCTCCACCATCAGGACAGGCTACCAGCGCCTTCACTAGAAAGCCGTTGTGGACGCTAAATCCAGCTACCATCCCCCGGTCCTTCTAGGTGGCTATCCACCTCCGATTGCAACCTCGGAACGACATCTCCCAAGGGTGACTTGCTGTACCTTGACGCAGCTACGCAGTGGCTACTGCATGCTCCTTCGCCGGTACCAACACCCGCTGGACCCGCCTACATCCGACTGCGGCATCTGGCCGCATGACTGTCAGCAGCTGTTCGCCTACAGTTCCTGACCAGGCACCCAACTCACCCCCGAGGACCTTTGGCTCAAGCCGGCCAAGGTTGCGGCTTTGCTCCGTCTCCCAACTGTACCCAGTTTGGACTCCGGTGGGAACCCCTGATCCAACAAGGGCCACTAACCAACCAACCAGTCAACTCGGAGAGCTTAGTAGTGCGCATGGAAGAACGGGGAGAATGGAGTCAATTCGAAGGCGACCTTGTCCACGGCAATCGCGCGCAGTCCTCCACCGAAAAACATCTAAGGACTTGTTTGCGTGGAGGGCATGCCTAATTGATCCTAGGCATACAAATATCGGACTTTCATTTTTCTCTGCAATAAATTTGACTCATGAGATTCATGTTTGTAGGAGTCTACAATCATGTCTCAAGCGGCGATCTTCACGAGAACTAAGGTCCAAAAGTCCAATTTTTCAGTAAACGCTCTTAAGAAATATCTTACCTTGAAGGTTTTGATAGGCACACCCAAAAGGATATAAATTTATGGAAAAAAACTTGAAAGCGCTGAAATTCGCGTAGTATTCGTCGGGCCTTCAGGGACGATATGAAACGAATGGCAATCCAATATCACAAATATCTATAGAGATTTTACAAGGGGGAAGATTTTTCTAATGTACACAAAATGGTATGCTTTGGATTTCATCTGACCATTCTATTTAAATATATTGGTCCCAGTTAGAGGGCTTGTTTACGTTTTTAGGAGTTGCCGTGAAGCATCAGTTAAGGGAATTCAATCCGTTTCGGCAGCGAGCTAGCCATGTGAAACGCTTGTCTTGGGAAACAGTTCACAGATTGGGTGCAGGCAACCGAGTGCCCATGCCCTAGGAACAAGACTTGACGGCGGATATGAACAAGCACGCGCCCTGGGAACGCGTTAACTGAGCGGGAGCTCATCAATCGAAAAAAGGTTCTGCTCGTCTCCTAAGGCTTCACTGTATTAACAAATAATAAAGCAGTACTTTTCACTGCGAATTTATGTCTTTAATTAGCATAAGGTTGTTCACTATGATTCCAAAGCTTTAATTCATGCGTTATTAGTGATTTGCGAGTGATTATCAATCTCTCGAAAGGTTCGGTACTTTTCAGGAGATGGATCATCCACTGTAGGTATGGTTTCAATCCTGTCAGTCAGAGTGCCTACATTTTTCTCCAGTTATTCTGACGCTGTCCTGTCGTTAAAAGAATGTCGGGTAGCGGAAGAGAGCGAGTTTGGAATGGCGCAAGTCAGCACTATGTCGTTCTCATAGATTTCGTCATTGGCGCCGGTAGAACTATTATCGTTTTCAATGACCCTGTCTTAGTTTTAGCAGCACACCGCAGGTTGAAAATATGGCCAGTTGAGAGGATGAAATGTGATGATCGTGAATAAGTAATAGCTATAGCAATACACTGTGACAGAGGAGAAGAAAGCATATACCCGGGGTGCGTCGTAGACGACTGTCTTCATGCCTACTTGGTAAGCCCAAACGCAGTTGGCAAAGTCTTTCAGAGGTTCTGAGTTGATTGATTCATCCGCTGGGGTGGAGTCGAAGCTAATTGGTTGGGATACTAGATGAGAGCGGATCACGCCCATGCGCGTTTCCCGACTGGACAAGGGCTAGGTAGGACAGCGGATGCAGCAGCTTAGATTAAGTGTAACGAAAAAATAAAACATAAACTTGAAGCATTTGTTTCCCTAGTGTGTATTTAAAACATGCAGGTACTGCAGAATTTATCGGAAACGACAAATTGCGCGACTGCTCGACAGCTGCCACCCATTGCGCTGCATAACATTTGAAACGAATAGTACAGAAAAAAAATCGATGCAAAACAACAAGGTCATGGTAAATTGCCAGGTAGGCTAATCAATAAAGTAAGAAACTTAAAACACACCGTGGGAAACATAAGTGGGGGAAAACTTTAAGGCAAAGGTGAAGGAGGGAGAGGAAGGTCAAAATCCGAGAGCTGGATGTTACCAAGGCAAAGTTATGTTAATCACGTGCTCCAACTATTTATATAGGCCGGATTTTGACCGTCGTAGATAAGCCGCTTCCAGGTAGCGCAAATTAAGAGTTGTTTGAGCCCAAGCAAGTATGTACTCGGAAGGGTGTTTTGGGATCCATAGAATGACCCTTATCAAGCAAATTGTTGATAATGGATGTGTGCGAAATGCTTGTTTCTTGCTTTAACAGCCATCTACGCTAGTGCTTTATACACCTGGCTGCCAACTGCCGCTATGTTCAACTTATGCACTTGCATTTGCAGGTGCATGTAAATTCATAGAGACAGTTTTAAGTGGCCTGCGCTGGCAAAGCATCCTTTATGGGTCACTCTGTGAACCCCAAAACATCTTTTCGAGTACTCTTTCGGGCCCGAACAACTCATACATTGAGCTACCAGGAAGCGGCGTATATAAGGCATCTAAACACCGACGTGATTAACCTAATTTTATCTTGTTGGATCCAGCTTCCAGATTTACACATTGGTCTCTCCCCCTCCCACTTTTTTTGCTTTAAAGTTTTCTCCGACTGATGTTTCCCACGGTGTGTGAAAACATCGGCAGTCTTAATGTGATTCGAACCCACAACAGTAAGCGGGAAGGTCCAGTACAGCCAACGCCCTAACCATCTGAGCTAGAAGGCCCCACCGGAAGCCGTGAGTTTTAAGAAATTTGGCTCAAAGGAAGTATTTAATTCTGCCGGAACACTCCCTACTAAATAAGTGCCCCCAAATGTCATCTGGTGGATTCCAGATTAGCTGGTCGGGAAATCGTGTTTCGATAGACAGCTAACTGTACCACAATTGGTGTAGTCCGTGCGTCGCAGTAAGCTGGACAGATGGCTTGACCGATTTGTGATTAAATTCACAATCTCCTCCTAGCTCGGGTGGTTACAGTGTTGACTGTACCGAAGTCTTACCTTGCTGTGGTGAGTCCGAAGCCCAGCGAAGCCGCAAATTTGCTCGCAAATGAACATTTGAAATACTATTAAGAACACTGACCAACGCCTCGCCTTTCAGTGAACACTGCTAAGTGATAGAAACCAGGAAATAAAACCTCTGACTTTAGCTGTACGCTAAATTTTCTCGGCCAATCGGACAGGCTTCTTTGCAAAAAAATTGACAGTGACCACTAACACTGCCTGTAGCCAAATTCCTTTTGCAATCAAACAAAAATAAATTTGGATTCTAATTACAGTTAGGCGTATCATTTTGACCCAGTGATTTGCTTTTTCCTCCGTAAAAATCTGGCAGCGTATGACCACAGGGATGGGTTTGCAATGCAACTTATCGGAGATAACTGCATGACAAACTACTGAATTTCACACTAGAGAAAAGTTTGTATAATATTTTGGGGTATAAGGAACCAAATACTTACCATTAGGGTTTTAGGATCCACCATATCAAAGAAAGCGCGGTTAAGAGCGAGCACCAGCTGTTTGCACCTTAAGTTTTTAAAGAGAGGAACAGAAAATAGAGAAAAGTGAACAGGGGTTTCTCTATAACGTCCGCCCAATTGAAAATAAGAGGTCATTTGCATAAGTCTGAGTGGCTGTCGAAAAAGGAGGCGTGGGTAAGTGCACATTCGGTTTAGAATCCTATTTTGTAGGAAACTAAAAGAATTACGGCCTGTATTATTTGCTGAATACGCCCAAGGTAGTCATACTTTTACGTATGAAGAAGCCAAATTCAGAGCGCATGCCAACGGCAAACGTAATAAACTTGATTTGGGAGGAAAGCTTTAAAGTGGAGCATAAAACGCAGCATACTGGAAACCATCATTCGCACTTAGGGAAGACGTCAGGACAATAACTCCAACCCGCAAGTTATGCATGCAGGAATGTGGTTTTGTGATACACTGTACGAAGAGTACCATGCAAAGACAGCATCGGTCATTCAGGAAAACATAAAGAGGTCCGAACAAATGCGATCAAAACCTGTGATTTTAGTAGTACGTTAAAATTTGGTGACCAAAGTTCACGAGGAATGTCCAGCGATGTTCTGGGAGTGCATCTTTATAAACTTTTAATCGTTCAACCATGGTTTTTTGCAACAGTTTCCGTAAGTGAAACTAAGTTAACTTTAGCACATTTCGTTATTACACGGATGAAATAGCCAAATCTTGGCCACTTAGGGAGATCCTCGCATGTCAGGGAAAGCAAATACCTCGTATGTGTAGCGCAGGTAAGAATGAGTAGATGTATAAATGCAGTGTATAAAATGGTTTACCAACAGTAAGGTATTTAGGTTCTTTGCAGAGGATTCTATAGTGCTACCAAGGCATCAGAGGAAGAATAAAGATTTATAGCTTAACAACTGCGGAGAAACGAAGACTAATCAAATGACGCTTGTTTCTTAGCATAAATAAATGACAAACGTGGGGTATCGTGAGTGACCAGCCACCAAATAGGATTGCTGCAGAAACTTAATAAGCGTTGAGAAACCACTTGCAAAACAAAGAGAAGCGCCTGTGAAGAAGTTAATTCAGTCAGTTGCTCATTTGCAATCTCAAGATCGCGACGGAAAAAATCTGGCTTGGGCACTTAACTACCAATACCTGACTTTGTAGAAAAAAAGACTGAAAACATACCACATTATGCAGAGGTGATCACAGGTTACCCATACGCCCGAAACGGTTGATGTGGTGAGATGCAGAAAATGAGTAGAAGGAAGCCAATGACTCGCGTCGCCGAGACCATCCCAAACCTCAGAAAAGAAAACATGCTTCAAGTCAAATATCACAGAAGAAATAGCAACAGACTGCCTTACCTTGGGCTGTACGGCCGCAAGAAAATTACATAAATGAACAACGCTTCTTGGCTGAGAGGTAGATGCAACACAGGCAAACAAAACAAGATATACATGGACAATGAGAAAAAGAATATCAATAAAAATACTGGCAAAGCTTAGTTAGAAAGACAGAGAACGCGTACGTTCGTTAAAGAATACTTAAAGTTAGTGAAATTGCTAACAAAAGACTACTGAGGCGAAGATGCGACTCCACACGAATAAAGAGTAATTAAAAGAATGGATAAAGTGAATTTAGCTTTAGATAGAGAGGGGCAGGAATATAAATATTCCGTAGAAGAAAGCCTTGATAACAGGGAATTTTCAGCCATCTATCTACTTATCCTGGCTAGAAGAATCAATTACACACTACTAGACAAAAAGAGCGGTTCAACCTTTTACTACTGGTTAGTAAATCACCTGTAAATCACGTGGTCCGCCTGTTATCGAAAGGAAAGCCAAGTGGTCAAACTTAGGCGACGTATTTAAAGCGCACCAGAATGACCGCACGCGCAAATAGATGTCAAGGATTTCTGAACCAACGCCAAGGACTGAAGGAAAACAAGAACACCTTGAGACACTAACGCAAACGGGTAATCACGTCGCAGAGATAAAGGGCATGGAAAGATTTCGTCTGGCGAATAACTCATTATGCAAAATGTACGAAAAGTTCAAACAGATTTAAGTTGCAGAAAACTGTGCAACACCTGGAAAAGCAAGGGGCGATGCCAGCGTCACAACAGTATGCACTAACGATGGGTCCGAGTCTTTTCGCGTCAAAAGATTATGCGCGACAAGCCCTCCCTAAAACGCCAAAAAGTGACAGTGAAACTTCAAAAGCACATAATGGTAGAAAAACGTGTTTGGAGAACAAAACAGACCATAGAATGACCAATTACTAAAATTTGAGGAGCCCTCCTGTGCGATTTCAAGTAAAGACGTTGAATGGCAGACAAAGCGAGAGCCGCGCAATCTAAAATAATGAGTTAAATCACTTATCGTACCTGTTTGCATTTCCACCATTGCTGCAGACAAGGCGGAGAAACCCTGTTAACGTATGATTAATTGCAATTATAAGTACCTCGTTGAAATCAAGGGCAAAGTAGTCGAATGAGAAATTTGTTGATCGGCTAAGGGACATCTGCAAGGCGACGGACGCCAGGGAACGCACTTCTTTAGCATTCCCTTGACTGCCTGGAATAAATAAAACGGGTATCGACCTGAGATGTAAATTTGGCGTTCAACATAACGTACCCGACTTTATCCGCAGGTTCGCGATGGTTACTAAATAATGATAATTTAACACAAAATGCAAGCATACTTTTCGGTATAGTAAACCAATTTATAATTTCTACATAGTTGCTTATAGTCATCATTGATTTTAATAACCTGTGAATATAAAGACAAAATTTGAATTATTATTATTACCCGAAAACGCGGAGCATTAAACATGTACGTCATAAAACACTCATTTTCCGGCCAATCATTTAGGTACAACCTAAATCCGCATGCCACACAAAGGGCAGCAAACACAAATCTGAACATTTGCAGGGTTTGCTAGGCTCATCTATGTCAAATATACGACCCAACCACTTTACGCACGAAGTTAATATATGGTCTCTCATAAAAGCATGATAAAATTGTGCTTTTACGGGCTGTATCAGAATATCATCAAGGTTTTTGAATTAGGATGAGTTGGAGCGCGCTGCTAAAAATGTCTGTTTCCATGGTTGGTGCGCTTGTTCACTTTGACCCATTGCTTATCTATTACCAAAATTACTTGTTAATGGTGAATTCCTGTGTCTTAAGCGAATCGCAGTAAGCACAGAAAACAAAGACGAGCACTAACCAACGGTAAAAATTTAAAGCTTATGAAAATGCAGTCGATTAATGAGACTTGCTGGGAACTAAAAATACCCGTGAAGATGCAACGAGCCTAACAATAAAATGAGGCACTGTGCGTTTTGTGCGGTTTTTCATCTGGACCCAGCAATTTGCTCTCATTTAGCATTGACAGTCGCTTAGGATCAGTCGCCTAATGGCAATGTTCCGGAACCAAATCTTAAATTGGCTGCAGTAGAACCAAAGGTCCCACTTTGGTTTCACTTTTTCCCACTGCACCGTGATTGCTTATATGTGTTGTATTTCGCGCAGTGGCCCGGGTAATCTACAAGTTGTCATCAAAATTGATGGTCGAACACCCACACACAAGCTCCCACGTCCACTTGATGAAAACCCTATGCGCACGCCTTCTGCATTTGCTACCTCCACCCTCTACAAATGCGGTACCTTGATCAATGTCTCGCTCTGAGAGGAGAGGAGAGAGTATCGTTTGTTTTAATTGCCCTACAAAGCGCCTAAGAGAGTTTTGCCGTGGTTTCTGAAGGTTAATTAGGCTGTGTGGTGCTACGAAGGTGAGCTATTGGAACAGAAGACAGAACCAGTGGAGTTGACACCTACTGACGGGTCTTCGTGATTCTGTTGGTCATTTTTACCCTTTTCCTATTTTTCATCTCCCCTGACACTACTCTCTTCTCTGTATTTCCCTTTGACCCCTTATCTCTGTTTGACGTGTTTCCCGTGTTCGTTCCTGACATTAGACACTTTATTATCCAACCACTCCGTAACTCCTTCAGTTTGCTTGAGCTCATATCCAATATGCCCAGGAGAGATAGAAGATGAAGGTCAGTAATTGATTAATTGTCTACACCCACAGTCTGTTCGACGCGCCAGGTCGAACCAAAACATGAAACCGTTGGCTCTTTCGACTCGATCAGTGGCTCGCACACTATAAATAAATAAATTTTATATTTTAGGGCCGGAGGGCCTCGTCATTGCAAACGTAGTGCTGTGAAAATTAAATACAAAGTTTATAAATGCTGCTCTCCATGAAATAACCACATAGACAGCGGGAGCGTTTAGTAGTGTTGGTAGATTAATTCATTTTCACCAACATATCGTCCTTTTAAAATAGTATTCAACACGTTTTGAAACGCCTGGTTAAATAAGGAAGAAGCAGTGAAAAAAACTCCTGCCATTTAAGCTGGGGTGGAGTTCAGCGAACCCCTGCTTAAAGAAACAAAACGTTGGAGAAAAAACTGCTTCAACAAAATTAAGGGGGTTGGTTGAGAGGATTGATTGTAGTGCAAATGAGACAGGACTGTTGATGAGAACGAATGAGGGTTGGAAACGCTTCTTGTAATTGGAGAAATCATATAACAGCAGAGGCTGTCGTTCACCATTGTTAAACCGCCCGACTGGCTTCATGATCAACCATCAGCGAGGTGAGACCGGAGGAGGCCGTCGCGGACAACAGGGTCGACAAGAGAGTGAACGGCAGAGATTACCTGATCATCAACGAAACGCCGGAGATGTGACCTTGTAGACTACGGAGTTTAGCGACGAGCTGGCGAAAATAGCAGATCCGCCACGAGCATGACTAAAGACCATGACGCCTCTCGTCAGGGTTGTAAAACGGAGAATGGAAAAAACGGCAAGGATGACTGGACAGAGAAGTGGACGAAACATCTTTGCAAATATCCCTCAAAGGAGGAAGAAATAGACATGTATTGAAAAATTTGATATAAACATAACCACGTCAGATACCAGGGGGACCCTTTTCAAAGTCTTAAACTTGTGTGTTTGGGAAGGAGATGGATAACAATGACTTTATATCTTCCGAAGTTAAGTGTTTATGTAATTTGACTTTAAAAACTGCTAAGTTAGACGACAACCTAATTTCGAGGGGAATATTATTCCAGAGGAAGGCATATTTGGGGGCTAGAAGTGAGAATATTTCGAAGTGGGGCTTAAGGGGGATGCAATAATCCTAGAGGAATTACGAGTGGCATAAGGAATATCTGCGGGAATGAGAGCGTTGATTCGTGGAAGGTTAGGGGTAGAGTTAACGCGAAAGAGGAAACAGAGGCCCGCTTCGTGTCTTCTGACCCAAAGAAATGTCATGTTCGCTAACTGACATCTCTCCGTATAAGAAATAGTGGATTGATGAAGAGCGAATATTTTGCGAGTAAATACCCTCTGTACATTTTCAATCTTACCGCGGTCAGAAGCATTCATTAGACCAAAGAGCGGACAGCAGTATTCTAGGATGGGTAGAACATACATGCGATAAAGTTTTAACTTTATTTCCAGCAGGAAGAAATTGTATGATATAAAACCACATATCTGTGCAGCCTTCGCAGATATTCGGTCCGCATGAGGCGACAATGCTAGGTTATTTTTGTAGCGTAGACCTAAGCCTTTTAGAGTGGTTGCAGCTCAGCGGTTGAGTACCCCATCCCCAACAACATACCTTAATATGACGGGAAGGAATCCTTCAGTGTTTGGCTTTGAAGGTCGAAATTCTATTAACGCAACGTCTCTACTGAACATCGCAGTGATATGCTTTTGGACGCTCTCCCACCCTCTCAGGTAGACCGAGTGCTTGACCCTCGAGTGGATCCCAACTTACCGTTCGATGAGCTATGTGACAGCCTGTCGGCAACACTTGGCGAAAAACAATCGTTTGGGGAGGCCATTGACGCCCTGTTCGTCCGCAGATTGCGGGTCTCTGAAACCCCTACTCAATTTGCGGATGACTTGACGCGACTCACCAAGATTGCGTGGCCCTCTCTGTCCTCCTCCGACAAAGAAAACACCATCATGCACTTTTTCATCAAGGGCCACCCCAAGGGTGCCTTAACACAATCACTCATGTTGCAACACCCCAAAGACCTGAAAGACGCAGTGGCCAGAACGGCGAGGTTCCAGCGTGGTAGCAAACACTCACAGGACCCACATGGTTGTGATAAACCTCCACCTTCATACTCTTTCACTCGTCAAAACGACTCTGGACCTCGACAGCCTAGTCACCACCGTCCTTTCCACAAAAACAACAGCCAGTTTGGTTTCAACGGCCGCCGATGGACACCAACAACAGCTGGAGGTCCTTCCGTGTCGAACGAGCACGCCTGCAAGAAGACCTCGGGTAGGCTTTCGGTTACTTCATGTACCACTGCTGTTTCCTCTTTTGCATCTTTTTATGCACATGCCGCGATTGATAGCAGGCTGGTAGTCGCTTTGATTGACACGGGCGCTTAAATTTCACTCGTCAATCCACGTATTATCCCATCTTCGGGTTGCATTCAGAAGGAACCCCCGGGAGTACAATACGGTTAAACACGGCCAACGGCTCGCCGTTGCGCCCACTTGGTTCTGTTCCCTCACGGTTAAATTCCCAGCTTTAACGGCAGAGCACACTTTTATAGTAGTTCCTAACCTGACATGGGATATCTTACTGGGCACAGATTTCTTGTCCAAGTATGGTTGCTGTATTGATGTTCAGAATAGGAAGATCCTGTTTCGATGCACAGCCGCAAAGTCCAGCCCATAGCTGGTTACTTATGATGAGGTATCCTCTTGCGCCGCTATCCAAGCAGCCGTGCGAGTTCCATCTACAATGATTGATGACGTATAACCTAAGTAAACCCTCATTGGTGCTAACATCACTTCCTTCAAGGCAATGCTACTAGACTTTCCCGATGTTTTTGCCTGGGATGACCGTTACCTTGGTCGCACTGACTGTATACGCTACGCCATCGATACGGGCGCAGCTTAAACTATATGGCAGCCACCCCGTCGTATTCCGGCACATCTCCAGGACGAAGTCGAAAAACTTTTAAACACGATGCTAGCTGCGGGAGTAATCAAGCCTTCACGTTCCCCTCGGGCGTCCCCAGTAATATTGGTCCCCAAGAAAGACGGGAAAGTACGTTTTTGTGTTGATTATCGCCGGTTAACCGCAGTCACTAACAGTGAATCGTTTCCTCTACCCCGCATAGACTGTACCCTCGACGCTCTCGCTGGGTCTCATTAGTTTTCGACTCTGGATCTCAAATCCGGATACTGGCAAGTAGAGTTCGAACCAGCAGACCGACAGAAAACTGCTTTTATTTTCCCTCAAGGGCTGTATGAGTTCGAGACCATGCCTTTCGGGCTCTGCAACGCAGCGGCCACTTTCCAATGTCTAATGCAAGTTGTATTTGTACACCTCTATCCCCGAAAATGCCTCATTTATCTGGACGATGTGATAGTTTTCAGTAAAACGATCGAGGAACACAACGACAACCTTTACGCAGTCTTGACAGTTCTGTTTCCTGCCCGAGAAGGTTATTTACCTAGGACAAGTTATAAGTTCTGCCGGTATCAAAATAAGTACCGAAAAGATCGAGGCTATGCGCTCATGGCCAACGCCGACCACCGCCACCTAAGTACGCAGTTTTATCGGATTGGCCTCGTATTATAGGCGCTTCATTACAAACTTCTCGTGGATAGCGTGCCCCCTGCATCAATTGACGGAGAAAAGCCCAAAAAAGGCGTTTTGACGACCTCAGGGCAGGTCTCTGCTCCGCACCAATCCTCATGCTTCCGAACACCACGGATTCGGCCCCGCCATTTATTCTTGACACCGACGCCAGCGATTTTGCGATTGGTGCAGTGCTCTCCCAGGCAGATGTGGAGGGTCGCGAGAGAGCCGTCTGTTTCGTGAGTAGGACAGTAACAAAAGCCGAGAGGAACTATTCCGTTTACTACAGGGAACTGTTAGCCGTTTTCACGTTTTTCAGGAAATTTCGCCCCTACCTACTGGGCAAACCCTTTGTCATTCGCAAAGACCACAAAGCCCTCCTTTGGCTAGAACGCACTTAATATGCTGAAGGACTTCTAGCCCGGTGGCAAAAAGTCCTCCAACAGTAAACCTATTCCTGCACCTACCGACCCGGTAAACAGCATGCCAACGCGGACGCCCTTCCCCGCCGCCCACATACAGACGATCCCTCCGATATTCAGTCTGTTGGTTATCACATTCATGCTATCGAAGCTGACCCAAGTACACTCCATCACTGGGCCATCGCCCAAAACACGGATTTTGACATGGCCATCGTGTACGAACAGCTCTTCCACGGTCAACAGCGACCTTCCGATAAAGATCTGCGGGTTTGCCCGAAGAAGCCTATATAATTCGCAACCAATGGCCTCACCTTTCTATCGACAACGACATCCTTCTTTATAAGGATGAACATTTCAAGTCCCCTCGAGATGTCTTTCCCAGAAGTCTAGTTATCCCCGTCCTCTCCGATCCGCATAATTAACTCAGTCACGTCGGTCAACACAAAACCGAAGTCGCTGCCCGTCAACGCTTTTTGAGGCCACGGCTACGCAAACATGTCCACATATTTTGTAACACCTGCCCTACGGTTGCGTCCTTTAAGAATCCTATGCACCGCATGCACGCTCCACTTCAGCCCATGCAAACGGGTTTTCCATTTCAACGGGTCGGTGTGGACATTATTGGCCCACTTCCATGCACCACCGATAAGCACCGCTTTATCCTGGTCCTAGTAGACTACTTCACCAAGTGGGTTGAGGCCATACCTCTCCTTACACAAGATGCGACTTCTATTACCACAGCCATATTTGACGATTGGATTTGCCGGTTCGGGGCACCCCTTTCCCACCATTCAGACTGTGGCGCCAAATTCGACAGCAAGTTGCTACGCGAAGTGTGCGAGATGTTGCAGATATACAAAACACATAAAATACCTTTCCACCCAGAAGGAAATGGCCAAGTTAAGCGAACGAACCTGCCACTCAACAACCTTCTAAGAGCCTTTGCTAAGGACCACCACCCCCTCGACTGGGATAAACGTCTCCCCTGCGCCCTAATGGCTTATCGAGCGATGGTCCACTCGTCCACCGGCTATACACCTTTCATGCTGATAACAGGGCGCACCTTCCGGCTTCTCATCGACACTCTGACACCCCAATCACCCCCCGCCTTCCACACGATCAATGACTACGTCCTACAACAACAAGAACTTTTACGCCTCACATACAACCTAGCCCGGTCCCATTTAGGGACAGATTACGACCGGCAGAAAAGCGACTTTGACTGCCAAACGTTCGGTTCCCCTTATATTGAGGGCGACCTAGTGTGGAAATATCGGCCCGTCCCCCATTAGGCACACCGGAAAAATTCCCCAAACATTGGGAAGGCCCATACCGCGTCATCGACATCATCCAACCGTCCACGTACGTCCTCAAAGACATAAAGCAACCTAACAGACCCCCTTTCACAGCAAATTTTGATAAGCTGAAACCCTACCGGGGTCAGCTACCTACGGCCACGGCAGAACTAACCCCAGTCCTACCCCCTTATCTGGTACCGAAAGCCGTCCGGGAGGAGACAGTGGAAACCACAGGTGCCGCGGACCCTGCGGACAAAGCTCCGTCTGGGGAGGGGAGTGTGCAAGAGAGGAGATAGTATCGTTTGTTTCAATTGCCCTACAAAGAGACTAAGAGAGTTTTGCCGCAGTTTCTGAAGGTGAACTAGGCTGTGTGGTGCTACGAGGGTGAGCAGCACGCTCCAACTCGTCCTAATTCAAAAACCTTGATGATATTCTGATACAGCCCGTAAAAGCACAATTTTATCATGCTTTTGTGAGAGACCCTATATGAACTTCTTGCGTTAGGTGGCTGGGTCGTACATTTGACCTAGATGAGCCTAGCAAATGTTCAGATTTGTGATTGCTGCCCTTTGTGTGGCATGCGGATTTAGGTTGTACCTAAAAGATTGGCCGGAGAATGAGTGTTTTATGACGTACATGTTAAATGCTCCGCGTTTTTTGGGTTTAACAATCATAATTCAAAATTTGTCTTTATATTCTTAGGTTATTAAAATCAATGATGACTATAAGCAAGTATGCAGAAGGTCAAGGTCAAGGCGCGCAACTTATCTTTCAAAGCTAAGTGAAGTAGATATTTTTTATCAGATTTAATCGTTACTTGCTGAAGTAACTAGCTTAATTGTTGTTATTTATTTGTATATCTAACACTTTCGCAACTGCACATACCGGTAGTTGTCTTTTTTACCGATTGGTCAAAATATTCATTTTTATACTGTTTCACCGACATAGCCTCCTTCTAGTTTCGGTAGATTCACGTAAAAAGCAAGTAATCTATTACGTAAATACTGAAGAATATTTTAAAATTTTGTACTTTATCAATTTCCAGTAAGAAATAGTTTGTATTACTCGATATACTATTCGAGATAATTTTCAGCCTGCGGAGCCTCTTCCGTAATTCAAATTTTCTGTCGCAATTGGGTGCATAACTTGGCTGAGAACATATCCTATCACTCACCTTCTATTCAATTTTGATACCCAAGCCACAACTGAGACGTAAATTAACCCGGAATACCAATTCTCCGAACGATAAACCCATCTTAAGCATGAAGAAATTTGATCTTGATGCTTTAGACAACTTCAGTAAGTTTTATAACCACTATGCTTGTCTGTTTAAGGTCCTTGGTGCCATCTTTGATGGAAAGGTATCTACGCTCACTTCTCGGCAATGTGAGAAACTAGAGCCTTTCGTCAATATGGTGTCTACTGAGACCCATGATCGGCAAAAAAAGAATTTTAATTTTCTGTTGAAAAATGCTTTGAAAGATAAACAACCTAAAGAGGTTGCTGTTCAGTTTCTTTACTCTTGTGGCTTTAATTTTAAAGGTGCAGAAGCTAAAAGACTCTCATCCCGAAGTAAAAACCCGCCAATTTTCGTAAAGCTTTTTCAGCGATAGAAGTAGACCTTATATTCTCTCAGCATGAGCGGTCAGCCAACTATTTAAAGGAAAATAAACTTTACATATGCAGGGATAAATCGCCAATGGAGCGTCGGGTTTTACCCAAAGTAGCAAATGAAAACACTGGCTCTGCTTCAAAAAAACCAAAAGTTGTCTCTGAGGCCGGCCCTCCCGCTCAGGTAAACCCAAATCCCTCTGGATCAATGTCAGTTACCCCGGTACTTCTCCCATTCACCTTACTCGTGATTCGAGTGAGATTGTAGCTTCTTCAAGTTGTTCTCCTTCTAAGCCAACCATGTCTGTGATAGCTTTAAATTCCGATAAACCTATGAACGCCCCTAGTAAAGCTACGTCAGTTTTCAAATTTGGCAATATGATTGCCGATAATAACTCAGTATCTAACAAAGACCCAACCAGTGAAGCCAGCGCTTTTCCTATCCCCAAATCTCATCAACATCCCCAAATAATTCAGCCAGCTAGTAAAATTAACCGTTTTTCAAAACCAGTCATGCAATTTTCGAAGGCCAATATTCCGTCAAATTTTGATATAATGCCTCAAAATCCTATATTTATGCCCCCTCCTGGTTTTCCCATGCCACACTTCAGCCGCCCTTTCTATGGAGCCCCTTTTAGTATGCCTTTCTACAATATGCACCGTTCATTTGATAATAATTACTTGACAAACTGTAGACCAGGGCCAGTTTGCTTTCCGCCTTTTGTTTCTCCCATGCCGTTTCCCTTTCCGCCACCAAGTTTTCCTTTTTTATAAATACTGACGATCGTAACCGGAATCTGAAGAATACGCTCAGTATAGTCTCACTCAATGCGAGATCAGTTGTTAATAAGATGACAGAACTTAAAACAGTAGCATTTGAGCTTGATCCAGATGTGCTCTGCGTCACTGAATCTTGGACACACTCTCTTATTTCTGACTCGACACTCGCCATAGATAATTATAGTTTGTACAGACAAGACCGCATTGAAAAGTGTGGCGGTGGTTGCCTTCTTTATATTAAATAATCCTTTGTAAATTTCCGTATCACCTGAGCATTTCGTCATTTTCTGGAAATTTTTGTCTTATTTCAGTCATCCTGCCACACAATAAAAAAGCGATAATTGAGTGTGTCAACAATCCTCCCTGTAACTCAATTAATGTAATGCAGCTGTGTGAAAAGTTTGAAAAAGTTGCGGAGACTCAATTCGATGTCAGAATAAATGTAGGTGATTTTCATCTGTCAGACATTGACTGGCATGCAAATACCTGTCCACCAAGATTTCAGAAAATGGTTGGCACTGTTAACTTTTCAAACATGTCACAACTGGTCAGTTCAGTGACCAGAAATGACAAAATATTAGATTTAATTTTTACAAATGATGTCCACCCTCTTTTTATGAATTTTCATCGTGATATTTTCACAAGTGACCATGCCTTAATTCCACTGTTTTCCAGTCTCTCTTTCTAAAAAGCCCGATGTAAAATGCAATAACCTCGACTTTGGTAACGTGAACCATGACTTAATGAATGATTTCGTCAGTACCCTAGACTGGCATAGCATATTTTCAACTAACGATCCCTACTTCTTCCAGGAGCTATTGCAAAACCTTACAGAAAATATTCAGGCTCTTACCCCACTTAAGATTTTTAAATCAAATTCAGCTTCTTCTACTGTGCCACATTTTCTCCAAAATAGACTTAAGAAATTACAAATACAACTTAAGGATACGTCTTATAGCTCTTTATCAGTTCACTTAAGAATAGCGCAAATATTTGAATACGAGCTTAAAATAAGGCTTGCACGAGATAGGCGTAGAGAGGCCACAGCATTAAGTGATGCGAATCCTTCCAGATCAGTTGCTCAAGTTTTCCGTCTTCGGTCGTCGGCTCAGCTTCAGAAAGTCATTCCACCCTTACTGAATGGCAACAATCATTTTGTTTCAAAGGCTTTGGAGAAAGCAGCATTGCTAAATTCATTTTTTCGCCAAGTTCTTTACCATCGAAACTAGCCCCACTCTTGTAATCCCCCTGCTGTGTGATTCAAATCTCAGTACCCTTAATTTCTCAGCCGCTTGTATTCAAAAAGAAATAAGTCGTCTTAAAAATTCACATTCGGTTGAAACTTATAACATTCCAAACTCACTCATCACACAATTAAGAGATTTCCCACCCTTACTGAGTAAGTTATTTTCAGTGTTTCTTGAGAATGGCTTTTTCCCGGACTACTGGAAAACTTCTATTATAATTCCCGTATTTAAATCCGGTTCCCGATCAGATATTCACGATTATCGCTG
>JAYGXS010000009.1:19817774-19872152 GCA_036362985.1 Ligula intestinalis | reverse complement strand
CCGGGTTTCGTGCATGGTCTACTAATCTGGACACAGTCTGAAACAACAACTGGCTCTCTGTGCCCGGTCAAGTGGAATTTCTCTGACTCTTAACCAGCCCCCCCTTCCCCCGAACACGCGGCCCATAGTCCAAACGCTAACACCCCCCCCTCCCTTCACTTGCACAACCTATCGCCGCGGGTGTCACGTCACCATAACCCTTCCACCCAATCCCCCCCTTTCCCTCCCCCGACCGTTGTAACCTCTGCCTCCAAAACATCTAGTGCGACATTCCCAGCCCTCACTTTTAATTTAGTCTGACGACGAACACGTGATACTTGTTCGAAAATTCACGAGTACAACTCGATTTTCCGAAGATCTTCTTTCTTTTCATCATATCATCTCGGAATGCAACGTACTTCACTTATCCTACTTTTAAATGCTCGGTAGCTTAACTTTAAATTTTTTCGTTACATTCCACCTGTAGGAGGACTAATTTTCATTTTATTTTTAATTCTGCCTGCGTAAGGTCAAATATACCTCGACTTCATTTCGTATTCTATGCAATAGAGGTTAATGTTGGTTGAATTTAATTCTCTTAGTTTACATAAACAAGCATAATCTCATTAAATTGAAAATTATTTGATGAATTCCGCCACAATTACATATTAATTTACGTTCCCTAGCCAAGAAGTAAATGTTTAACCACGTAATACTTTAAGCAGTTGGGCGGAAGAATAGATATAGCCTTGGCCTCACTAATCATTCTCGCCAAAAATTATTATGAAAGAGAATAATTTTCTCTACAAGTACACTAAAATATATTGTTTCCTCTTATAAAGTATCAGTAGTATCAATGTTAATCATGTAAATCTCAATCTCACTTAGATATTTGACAAACGAAAGGCCAAGTGTCTTCTGCTGATGCACTTGAATGACGATGGTGCTTCGCAATCAGCTTCCATCTGCCTCGACCCACCTCAGACATCTTCAACGTCCCATCTTATTATCAAAATCGTGCCAATGGCCAACGATTGTAATCTCCGTATCGAGCAGACCCATACATACGGAAGATGCGATGTCCTCAGCTGATGATGTTTCGCCTTCAAACTGACCGCGGCTAACTTCACCTCAGTTAAAGAACATGACAGTTTTTCCAGACCCCAAGTATTCTTAATATAAAACCGTAACACATACAATGTAAAGTTATTTTAGTTCACGTTTTTCTAGTATTTTACCTTAGAAGTCAGGTTTTTTCACTGAAAACAAACTCCTTATTTCGCACACTATTGACCTAGCAAAAGACCAAAACAAATGCAAAAATCACTTGGAAAGAAGGTGTTTGGGTTAGGTTTTTTCTTGCCTTCTGGGGTTTTTGACGGTGCCAAAGATGTGCTTTACAAATAAACCTTATTATTATTATAAACGCAATTACGGTGCAGTGGACCACAGTGGAACCAAAGTGGGACCTTTGGTTCCACTGGAACCACTTTAACCTTTGGCTCCGGATCAGTGCCATTAGGGTCGCTTCGTAAATGATACAGTCTCCATTTGATGATTTCTTCGAATTGGCTCGGACTGACCATCTGCGAGGTCATCCTTTTAAACTACAGAGGAAACTGGCCCGTATCGACGTTCGACGAAACGCCTTCTCTCAGAGGGTCATTGGAGCGTGGAACGGACTCCCGGAAGATGTGGTCCTCTCAGATACTGTTGACATTTTAAACACAAACTTGATTCTCATTTGCTGAGAAACTGTGGCAGATATAATGAACAAAGTGTCAGTAGCAGCACCTTGCAACTGGCTCACACTTATCGCTGATGTTAAGCCTACATTTGTACATTTGTATTATGTACTATTGTTACGGTGGACCTATTATGCGATTTTGGTTATGAGTAGGGAGCTCAAGGGCGAAAGCCTTCTTCCCTTAATAAAGTGACTGAAAGTGACTGATTATCGGATCTTCAGCCTATCCATAGTTAATTTGATTTCATTGAGAAAAAAATAGGCAAACGCCTTTGAGCTCCTATTGGTGGCATAGTGACTAGAAATGCATCGATAAAGTAGAAAAATTCAAACAGTGGTTGTTCACATGATTGTAAGCATAAAGTTAGCAGCCTTCAGTTAGTGGGAAATGATGAAAATGAATTCCTTTTCAAACTGGTCTCAGTTGGTCTGTTCCCCAACGAGGGATCAGCATATTTTAGATTTAATTTTCACGAACGACATTTTCCCCCTATTCGTTGACTACGAACAGAACCTCTGCCAAAGTGACCATACTTTAATCCATTGTCGTCTTCCGCTTGCTTCTACGAAAATGGCTAGCACCGTTCGTACCTATCATGTTTTTGACCTAGCTGATATTAATTTAATTAACAACTTCATAGACTCACTAGACTGACAGGAGCTTTCCTCCACGAACAGTGTAACAATTCTTGGTGACTTAATGACGGCAATTTCAAATGGCATTTTGGAATTTGTCCGATAAAAAATTTTAAGCCTTATACTTCGGATCCTACCGTTCCTCACTTTCTACTGCCTTGACTAAAGAAATTGCAAAGATCAGTCTACTAGTTCATTATCTGCGTACCACAGAATCGCAGAGCTTTTCGAATAAGCGTCTAAGATTCGGCTTGCACGTGAAAACAGAGGGAATCCTGCGCACTCAGTGAGTTAATCTCTGCAAAATATATTGCCCAGCTGTTCCGTCGTCGGTCCTCCACTAAAAGAGGTCACGAAGTACCCCTTTTACTGAATGAAGATAAAACATTTGTGCTAGATGAGTCTGACAAGGCTGAACTGTTTAATGCATTCTTTGCAAAGCATCTTCCGACGGAATCTGAACCGATCCCGTCAATTCAGCCATTCTTAGTGAATAATATCAGTATCATTGATTTCTCCATGGAAATAATTCGTAAGCACATTCTTCGTCTGAAAAACTAGCACTCCTCGCTATTCCAAACTCGCTTATCAAGAGAGAGTTGAGCTTCCGCCGATTGCTAAGTCATCTATTCTCAACCTATCTTCTTAACGGTTTCTTTCCTGACTCATGAAAGAAATCTATTGTTCTTCCAGTCTTTAAGTCAGGATCTCGTTCGAACGTAAATAACTACCGAGGTGTTCGTAAACCCCGGCCCAAGCCAAACTTTTGGAAAAGATCATTTTTAATCAAATTCTCGATTGTTGTGTGGAAAATACGCTATTAAACGCCTCAAAGCATGGATTTCTACCTGGAAGATCACGTGAAACCTATCACGTGGCATTTCTTAACCTCGTTACTTTACTTCGTAATGAACCGCAACCCGTCATCGTGATTTACTTTGACCTCAGTAAAGCTTTTGACAAGGTGCCGCACTGGCGTCTTTTAGTGAAACTGGAAGCCCTAGGCATCAGACCTCCTCTCCTCGATTTCATCGCCTCCTACCTGTCTAACCGCAGCCAGATAGTCTTAGTAGGCAATAGTTACTCCATGTTTCAGCCGATTACGAGTGGCGTTTTTCAAGGCAAGGTTTTAGGTTCCCTCCTTTTCATTCCTTACATTAATGAAATATCAACAGTGCTAAATAACTCAGAAAATTGTATTTATGCTGACGACCTTAAGGATATTCATGCATTTTCTAAGGACACGGCCAGTAGTTGCGTTGATCAAGTTAACGCAGACTTGCGTACCCTCTGAAGTTGGGGCGCCACATGGCAGATGAAGTTTTCTCCAGCCAAATGTAGTTTCATGTGTTTGGGTCCTGCAAAGCTTCCTGGACCCATAATCTTCCAAAAAAGTCCACTGTTAGAACGATCAAAGATAAAGGATTTGGGTCTCATTTACACGAATAAGCTTGCATTATCACCTCATACAGATCATATTTCTGCCAAGGCCGCACAGATATCAATAAATAAATTTTATATTTTAGGCCCGGAGGGCCTCGTCATTGCAAACTTAGTGCTGTTGAAATATAAATACAAATTTGATCAATGCTGCTTTCCGTGAATTAACCACATAGGCAGCAGGAGCGTTCAGTAGTGTTGGTAGATTAATTCATTTTCACCAACATATCGTCCTTTTAAAGTAGTAGTCAACACTATCTGAAACGCATGGTGAACTAACGAGGAAGCAGTGAAAAAACTCCTACCATTAAAGCTGGGGCGGAGTTCAGCGAACCGTTGCTTAAAAAACAAATCGTAGGAGAAGAAAACTGCTTCAACAATATGAAGGGGGTTGGTTGCGAGGATTGATTGTAGTGCAAATGAGATAGGACTGTTGATGAGGACGTATGAGGTTTGGAAACGCTTCTTATAATTGGAGAAACCATATAACAGCAGAGGCTGTCGTTCACCACTGTACCACCGCCCGACTGGCTTCATGATCAACCCTCAGGGAGGTGAGACCGAAGGAGGCCATCGCGGACAACAGGGTCGACAAGAGAATGAACGGCAGAGGTCACCTTATCATCAACGAAACGCCGGAGATGCGAACTTGTAGACTGCGGAGTTTATATCGGACAATTTTTATGCCTTCCAGAAATGAATTTTAACCTATGCCGCATGTTGTTCTCTCTAGTCTAGAATGCTGCTGGCCACTTTTTGGCCTTATGAACCAGAATGACCGAAGTAAGATTGTAAATGTTCAGCGACTTTTCACTCGTAAAATATTTTCTGTTTCTGGGTCTGGTATTACTTATACAGATAGATGTCAGTTAGTGAACATTAAATTTCTTTGGGTAGGAAGACTCGAAGCTGGTATCTGCTTTATGTTTCGCGTTAACAAAAGTCCTAATCTCCCACAAATTAACACTCTCCTTCCGGTAGACCGACCTTATGCCACTCGTAACTCTTCCATGCTAATTTTACCACGCCGTAGCTCCACATGATAATAATAATTTGTATATTTAACAAACTTAGTGCTATCGTGAAAATAAAAATAATGCTGACAAACAGTGAACTTTTATAAAATAATTGTCATCGGCAGTAAAAAACTCCTTAATCGGTGGATGAGTTCAGCTGGCCACCGATTTTCAAAAAACGATTGGAGAAAAAACTGCCTGAATAGGTAACAGGGTTTGATGTGGTTGGATTGGGACCTGATGTTGAGGGTTCGGGACGTTTATGGTCGTGGGAAAAAATAATATATCGTTGAGTCAAGATGGGGTCATCCGGGACAACAGGAGAAGGCAGTAAAAGTCAGGGCAACATCACCGAGATGTGGCCCACCTGACTTCAAAGCCCATCGAAAAGTTGGTGATAACCATTAATAGCGACCTCGCTTTTTTACCGCCAAATATGCTTTTACCTGGAACAATCTCCCACTCGCAATCAGGTTGTCTACTAGGTTTTTTCCGGTCTTTGAGGTTTTGGAAGGCGCCCAAGAGGTGTATTAGCAACTCTTTACAATTGCCTGTAAACTGGCATAATAAACATATTATTATTATATATTATTATAAAAATGGGTGGAAAGTGTAGGGGACGGAAAATGACTGCAAAAATCGGCAAATACCACGAGAACCCTTTTCAACTCATGAAATACTATATATTTCAATTAAATTAATTTGTTTTTTGGTCAAATAGACACCTCCGCAATCATCACGAGCCTTACTGCTATATCAGTGGTGCTTGACACCACCTGGTCTCGTCTGAGTCCCCTCCCCCTCAATGAATTGGCTATGTGCTGGCAGGGGATGGTGAGGGTTGTTACTTTTTCGGCAGTTAACCCTAATATCTATCTGAGGAGATTGTTGTCAAACACTAAAGTCTTCAGTCTGAATTCCATTGCTATGCAGCGATTCGCAGAAAAACACTCAATTATTAAGGAATATGGCGAGTCTTTAGAAGAGTATAATTCAGCAAATATAAAGGGGGTATGCATAGCATTTGGCAACCTCTTTAGAGAAAATGTTTGGTTAAGTGTGCATACAGAGTGATATAGGTACAGTATATCAGTTATGGGTGTCTACGACGTACATAAATAAGTAAATGGCAGATGGGCGTAACCTAGTCAGTTAGAAGACACACTCGTGCATCCATGGTGCCTTTGGTGCCCACACTCGAGCATAAGCCACAAGACGGCTAATGATATGGGCAGAAGGACATTATCAACAAAGACAATGGGTACTAGGATGGCCATTGCTGGTTTATTAATTAATTATTAATAAGCCATTGTCAGCAAGTCATACCCAACTCAGGTGTGTATTTATTACCAGTCTGCAGGCAAAGTCAAAGGAAATATACAGTAGGATTTAGAGCCGGCAGTGAAAATATCTCCTCAATGTTTTCAGCAGTGTTTTCCAGTAACTGGCGTTTCTCAGGAGAAAAACTGTAGCTCGTTGAATGATAGTATTTCGGTGTGCGGTGTTGACAGTCTTCTTTCAGTTTTATGGAAGTGGCATTCTGTACGAGAGAAATGTGCAGCAGCAAACGGTTTCTCGCGCTCGGCTGAAGAATTGGTTGCGGGTTGTGAAGTCAGCCTCATTGCCACAGTCCACGAAAGCCGTCAGAGGGGATAGAGATTCCATTGAGTCAGCACCCAAAATTGGTAAAGAATGTCCTGTAGTAATAGACTTTTGAGCTAAGGATAGTTGGGAGCAGGCTTTAAGCCCAGTAGCCTCAACGTGGCTATTACACCCAGGCGACCTGGGTTCGACTCCCGGTCAGGGAGCAACTTCTGCGGCCATTCTGGCAGGCCACCATACAAAATCTTGCGTTCAAGTGGTCATAAAATTACCTGTGGTGCATCGAAGGACCTGATAAAGCAACCTTATGCAATTCCATCACTATTCGGCAAATTCCTCATAAGTCCGTGGGCAAAGTCGAGTACCTTCGCTAAAAATCTAAAAAAAACGACCGAAGAGGAGTGCGTGCGCCGGGAGTCGAACCCGCATCAATTGCATGGAAGGCAGCCATGCTAATGGCTACACCACACACACACTCCCTAAACTTGGCTCAAAAATAGTATAAAATAAAATTTTACTCGATCTCTTAAGTGAAAGATGTCGAATTTTGGCTGATGGTTTGCATTCACAGCTACACATATGTGTAACACGTAATAGCATATTCTGTGTGTTCAATTAACATTAAAGTTATTTACTTACAAACCTGTGAAGGTTCCAGGAAAGACGTTCGTATGCCAAGTAAAAAGTTCCAGCAAAGTTAAAAAATCCACTAACCAACACGGAAGACTAGGACGTAGCAGCTGATGACGCTAGGAGCATCAAATAGAGTTAAATATATTACCCATGACAAATTTTTGGCTATGCAAGCGCTGAATATAGCTAATTGAAGCGCCCGAAAGATACATTAAATTATAGAATCACGAAACTGACATACATCAATGCAGTATCTAAAGCCGGGTTTGAAAAACACCATCAAAACAATAATTAAGGTACTTGTAGAATTTCCTGAAGTCAAACAGGGAAGGCTTGCCAACCTGAAAACCGGGAGAATAATGCAGACACAGAGGAAGCCGTTTGCCTCCTGCTTCTACTTGATATTAGCAGAGGAGAGCGGTGAGAGCGACATATTGTTACAACAAGAGATGCAAGAAGCACGGTATCGTTCGCAACAGACACAGTATAAAAATCTGAGACAACTACAGCTCACTAAATCGCCTGGTCCGGATGGCATATCAGTGAGACTTTTGAATGAGCTTGCAGAACCACTGGCCTCCCCCACTCTCCGAGATCCTAGAAAGTTCGATTGAGGAGGGGACTCTGCCTATCGACTGGAAGCTAGCCAACATATTTCCTATTTATAAACGAGGAGGAGAGATAACCTCAGCTTATCACTTTAAACCAGTCAATATGATAACTATTTGTTGCAAACTAATAGAGAAAATTTTAAAAATGGAAATTTTGCGACATAGTGCGGGGACTAACTTGCGAAGTGCTCAGCAACATGGATTTAGAAGTGATCGATCTTGTCTCACTAACATCCATGGAAAGCTAGACGTATTCATTGCAAATGGTTTCGTCGGTCGATGCGATCTACATGGACTTCAGCAAGGGGTTACATAGGGTGCTGATGGACAAAGATTGTAATCTCCGTATCGAGCAGACCCATACATACGGAAGATGCGATGTCCTCAGGCGATAATTTCGCCTTCAAACTGACAGCAGCTAACTCCACCTCAGTTAAAGGACATGACAGTTTTTCCGTACTCAAAATATTCTTACTATGAAACAGTAACACGTACAATGTATGGCTATTTTATTTTATGTTTTGCTTGTATTGCACCTTAGAAGTCAGGTTTTTTCACTTTAAACAAAATCCTCATTTAGCACACTATTGACCAAGCAAAAAACCAAAACAAAGCCTATAGTGACCGCAAAAAAGGGTTTGGGTTAGGTTTTTTCCTGCTTTCCGGGGTTTTTGACGGCGCCGAAGATGTGCTTGACAAATAAACCTTATTATTATTATAGTTTTAGTGTAAGATTTTTATCAGCCATAAGATTTATATAGATTTTAAGATACTGTCGAAAGATCATGAAAATATGTACAATTTTCGAAATTTTAATTTTTACATTTAAGGTATGGAAAAGAAGCTCTTTACAATGAGATTTTCAAGGGTGAAGAAAAAAGATTGCATTCATAACCTCCGTAGGTCAATCGGACGATAAAAGGGACCATGAAAAGAAATAGAGGCAGTGGAGGAAGTTCACAAATCTTCAAGCTTGAAGATCACATATCAAATAAAAGGCACAATAAATGGAATGAATGTCGTTAGCAAATACGTATTGCTGGAACTGCCCTCGAACGTTGAATGACAACGCAAGCCACAGTAGTTCCGAAGAAATGGCTGCTCTAACGGATAACTTCGGGAAATTATTAACGGAGGGACCACAGATAGTACGGCTGTGGTTGGAGTTTTCTTAGATCGGCGTTTATGGTGTCATTCTCAGAAGTTGTAATGGGGGAAGATACAACCGTAATTGGAACTGTAGTCTTTTCTGTCGCAGAAGTAAGACACATCGTCAGCCAAATCAAGCAAGACAGGTCTTCTGGATCGAATGGGATCTCTGTGCTGGTGCATTAAGAACTACTGAACGAGTTATCATCACCTCTTTTGGTACTGTTCTAGTTTTCAGTGAGAACAGAGAACTTTCATTTGCAGTTTAAGACGGATAACATTGTTGCCTTATATATAGGATGTAGCACGATGGCGGCAAACAGCTTTGGGCATATAAAATTGAATTGCATTACCTGCGAAACAATGGAAGTCCTCGTCAAGCATGCCATACACAGATAATTTCATACAGAATTTTCCGCCTGACTTTCGGCAAAGACGCTCCTGACTATCAAATTTGCATATTTTTTATTGATATATGGATATACGTATTAGAAAAGGACTTCGAATTAGATGCATTGTACATCGATTTTCCCAAAGCCTTAAACGGCGTGCCCCATCAATGCATTTAACATAACCTGATTGGGTTTGACATCAGGGAGAAACTTATGAACTGAACCAGGACACTTTTGGTCGGCCGAAAACAACGCCTGTGCATCAGAGAAGATAAATTGGACTGGGTGATTGTGTTAAGTGGTATTACTCAAGGCTCCGTTTTCGGTCTTTTACTCCTCATCTTATATGCATCTGACAGCCAGAAAAAATTGGATTGCGGCAAGGTCATTTTTTACCAACAATTTTATGCTCTAACAAGTCATGAAGGGCCCGAGAAATGGAGAATCTCAGCAAAATAATATGTGCAGACTGCAACAGTGCGCTGAGAGATGGCTCCTAGATTTTAATATGAAAAATTCTGCCATCCTTCATCTGCATCCAAAGAACTACGCCATAACTGATAGCATAAAGGCACTTTATTTGAACAACAGTCATATTCCCGTAGAATATTCAGAGACAGACCCCGGCATTTAGACAGAATAATCTGAAGCCATCGCTCCAATGCGTCAAGGCTGCCAAAAACGCCATGGGAATGCTGCATGATGTCGAAAGAACATTTGTAGCTTCCAGTAGAGATCTCTTGAGTAAAGTGTACGGCAACTTCGTTCACCCTCTTCTAGAATAGGCCACATAGGTCTGGCGGCCATAATTCGCAAAAGACAAAATGTCTTGAGTAAGTGCACCACCGTGCGACAAAGCTGGGAAGCGGTCTAAAAACTGCTCTTAAATAGAAATACTTCAACGCTTACATTTCTTCTCTCTATGGTACAAGTAGCAAAAGTGGATTTTGTTTTAGTTTACAAGGTAATGTACGGCTCTGAGAAAGGATTGCGTTTTGAAGGCACATTGCAATGGCACCGCTTGCCTGATCCGCACGGACACACAATGAATCTACGCATGAGATTGTCTAAGCTTAATCTCCACTCTGAATTATTCACGCCACGGGCCACAAAGCAATGGAAGAACCGCCCGCAATCAGCCGTCGAGGCGACGTCTCTACAAATTTTCAAAGAAAGTTTGAATTATTATGTGTCCCTTGTATTCAGAACATACATGACAGGAAGTCCAAACAACAATTATTTGTAAAAACAATTCTACTCACAGTTTGTAATTACCATTTTAAAGTTGTTAATATTTAAGCGTGCGTGCACAAATGTATGACACACCAGCATAATGGAAATAGAATTTTCATGATCATTGCCTGTTACCCCCACCAAACAAAATGAAACTGAGCCGGTAAGATTGCTGGCCTCACCCAATACTTTGACATTATAACCTGCTGTCGGGTCAGGGGTATAAATTGCCAGTTAAAATTAACAAATAATCTAGAACTGAACATTGTCCACATGGATTATAAAGCTGTACGAACTCTGTAAAAATACCTTCTTGATAGCTTCGAGAAATATACGGTTTTCCTTATTTGGAGAAAGTACAACTTGTACTTTATAAGCGGTGGACGCGAATGTGACTACTGCTTAACTTCAAACTATTTTGGAAGTTAAAGGACTTTTAAAATGAGAAGATGCTATTTCCTGGAGTGTAATGTTTTGGCGATGACAGGATTTTTTAAGAAGTCAACAAGAGAAAATATCTGCTAGTGCGTGCTTTCTTTAAACTGTATTAGGATTTTTGAGGACTCCAGATATAAATGGAAGTAAAGGTATATTAGCTAAATAGCCATTTGCTACGGAGCGCAGCTTTTTAGATGACCGGAAAGAGACGAGTTAATATACCGGTATCATAGGGTAGCAGAAATTTGTGGGAATAATGGCGCAAGATGAACAATACTTTAGTGCAAGCATAACTAGCGAGAAGGTCCACCGTGGTGGGCGTAGAACCGGTGACTTGAGATGGAGTTCGTTTAAGATGATATTGGAATTGTGAGGCATATGTCACATTCACTTCACCCATACCCACCTGTGTCTAATACTTAAATGGAGCCAGGATGACCAGAGGCAGGCTTGTGTGCAGTGATTTAACAAACCCACCTAAGCAATTCTTAAGTAAGGTGAAAACCTTCCGGTACTGATTCCAAACTCTCTTTCTCTCTCTCTCACTCTTGCCCTTGCATGCTTAAAAGGACATGTATAGAGATCGGAAAGGGAGCCGAGGCGAAGAAAACCGCCTCGCTATCAAACAAACACGTAAAATCTGCCGTTAGATCGGTTGGCTTTAATCGAGGTACACAAAAAACGGTCTCTCCGTAGAGTTAAATGGAATTTACTTCAAATCCTATTAACTTGATAAAAGTTCCGGTAACCAGTAATAGAGGAAAGTTATCACAGGCATTATAGAGCTCATAAGGTAACGAATGGTCGGCCACCGTGGCCCTGCTTTGGGGACATCAAATGGCCAGTCTAATTCAAGTGATGAAGTTCAAGTAAATTCAAGTGAAGTCTTGGCAGTGGAGCCTGCATGCCCCACTATCTTGCAAAATAAGGCACTCTCAGCAAACTCTAAATTTCGGTGACGAACTCTGCATTCATCTTGTATTTTGGTTTGGAGATACTTAATTTACTATGTCATCAGAACTGTTCAAAAACATTATTTCCGACTTTTTGAATCTATTGTATGGAATAACTAGGACAGAAAGTTTATTAAGACCCATGTCCTAGACTCATCCGGTGTTATCCGGCATTGTACAACAGGATTTGTGTTGATAGGCAACGCAAGCCAGCTCATGAAGTGTTCACGCACAGATGCAATTAATAATTAAGGTGGAGTATATGATTAAGTTCCCAGTTCCCAGTCGACGGTTAAATGAGTCGAAAACCCTGGTTTTTGAAGGCAAATGAACGATCCTATCTGAAACTATAAACGGCAAAAACGCAACGGTATGGCTAATCCAAATAATACTTACAGTTGAGTGAACTACAACGATCACATACCAGGTATTTGCATGGATAAGGAAGAAGACTTTTCGAGCACCGGATCAATTGCTTTACCGTTCTGAGCGTTAGATCTCTTACAGGAGTCCATATTCAGAGATAAGAAGCAACCAAAAGGTAAAACAATTGATCCGGCGTTCGGCAAGTTTTCTTCGGAATTCTTATAACTGTCTACTTATCGATAAAAAGTAGGGATGATCAACTTCGGTTGAGCTCGGTTGCTTGGTTTGGACTGCTACTGACTAAGCCATTGTCCTCATTTTTCCTTTTCTGGAAGGGATAATTTGTCCACATTTTTTACTTATTCGGCATGCTAATAAAATTTTTGCTCTGTCGTACCTTATCGCATAGGACATTTTTTCGATATAATTTTATTCATGATTTTACCAAAATTAGGGCCTCTTTCGCTCCGTCACCTTAAATAAGAGGGCAGTTTGTAAGTATCAAATCCACGCAGTTGATTTAAAGAACCTCTCCACATATATCTTAAACTACCAAGTTAAATTTGGTCCTGAAAGTTGCATGCAGGACTCGCCATACTGTACAGGCATATCGTTTTTATTAGGGGCTCGATATACAGTTTGACGGGTAGTTACAGATACTTTCGATCACGTGCCGTAGGGCACTCGGTGAGCATCTTCCGTCATAGCTTATATGTACCCCACCCTAACCGCCAAAAAACCAAGCCCATGCTTTACCAGATACACGTTGATTAATAATCAGAAGAGCCCGAGTACGAACCCTAGGTGACCTGAAACCTGGGAGTTGGGGATGGTTGACTAATACTGTCTAATAATTCAGAATTAGCCATCTTACTTACGCCTGACTTTTGTCAATAGTCTCCCTTGATAATTCAAGTCTTCATCGGCTTTCTAGCTTTCATTTCAGTGTATTTTAAAGGACACACTCAGCGCTGGGGGTCTTCACAGAAGCACGTGCTGCTCGATAAAGAGCAGACTTGGCAGCACCGAATTTATCAAATAAATGTACGCCTTGAATGCCGATGCGTTTCTTGGGTACAGGCCGAGAAAGCGAAAGTATGGCGCGAATGGAAGAGGTACGCGACACGCCTAGTAGCTGCGCGTAAAATGGCAAGGTTGATGAGTGCCGCGCGCCGTCGGGCGAAGCAATATACTCACCGAGTTAAATCGCGTTCGCATGGAGTGCACTGTATTCAGGCAGGATAAGAAAAACTCCACACGGTCAAAGTTCGGAAGCTCACATTTTTTCGGAGAGATGCACTCTACTTTGAAAATACCATTCCAAACTTTTTAGCAAGAACGTTTTCCATTAAAATGGAATAAAATTAGGCGCAGAAACACAAAATACCGGGAAATCAAAAGCAATCCAAAATCATAATAAATGCAATTGTCAACATCGTAGATAAATGCGTTTGGAAACTTCATTAAATATAAGCCAAATTGGACGGCTTTCAAAGCGGCGCTAGCGTCGTGCACCAATGACCTCATTGTACAAGGTGTTCCAGAAGTAACTGACGCTTTTGATTTGCTAATAAAACGAAAACTATTAACGCTAGGATATTGAAACTTGGTTTATTCGAAAGACATAATTCTAGAATTTAGTGCAATAAAAATCCAAGAGAAATTCAAGAAAGGCCGCTGCATTCTCTTCGTGTGACGGTGTGGTGCGGAATAACTGCTTCCAATTGGATTGGCCCATACTTTTTTGAAAATAATGATGGCGCAACAGTAACAGTTAATGGTGAAAGATACCGAACTATGATAAGCAAATTTCTCAGTCCTGAAATTGAGAGACGGCCTGCGCAATACTTGGTTTCAACAGGATGGAGCCACGATCCATTCAGCAAGAGAAACGATGACATTGTTAAAGGAGTGCGTTCCAAATCATTTGATTTCACGATTTAGTACCATTCATTGGCCCCCTTGATCTCCAGATTTAACCCCATGCGATTTCTTCTTACGGGGCTACCTGAAGTCAAGGGTTTATGTAACAAATCCAACAAATCTGCAATAACTTAAAAAACGACATTTGTTCTGAAATAAGACAAATATCGCCTGATGCACTAAGGAGCGTTATGGAAATGAAAAAGAAGCGAACGCTGAGTTGTCAAAACAACCATGGCTATCATTTAAAAGATATTTTATTCAAAACCTAGTTCAAATAAAAATAAAAAGGTTTTTCTTTAGAATAAAACAAGTTTAAATATCCTAGCGTTAATAGTTTTCGTTTTATTTGCAAATTAAAAGGGTCAGTTACTTCTGGGACACCCTGTAGTTCAAATAAACAAAGGGGTATAAAAATCGGTTTATACTGAGGAAATAGGCCAACCGACATATGTATATGAATACGAAAATTTACATGCGAATGGAGGGAGTAAAAAATGGCGGCTCAGTTTTAAAAGCCCGCCACACTAACAAAAGCAGACGGTCTAAGTGTGAATACCTGCAGGGCAGTCATTCCAGAACGCCAAAGTAATTAGCAAATTACTCATCAGGATAGGGGAAGAAAAACAATCGTACCGAAGCCCACTCTAGAAAAGGTTAGCCATTGGGACGCAGCCGAGAAAGCAATGACCGATTAAAATGCTTCAAACAGTGAAATGTCTTTCAACGACATCAAATCTAACCATAGGCTAGAAGGGACTGGAGCCTTGGGAACTGACTTTCAGTGCCCGCAAAAAGATAAGTAAACAGTCATCTCTTCATCTACTTCACTGGCAGATTCAGGGTTAACTTAACTTTAAACCGCCACGTTTATTCGTGCTGAACCCCTACCTGTCGGTGACTTGGCTTTGGGATTGGACGTTCACAAACATAAACACATGAGAGCAAAGCTACGTCCGATTCCTTCTCTCCATACTATAGCAGACATCTGAGACTTGAATGTTTGCCTGAATTCGAACTGAACTCCATTACTTTAGTTAATAAAAGACTGAAACTCAAGATGGTCAGTTAAATAGGTGATTACTGTAACTTGAACATGATAAGCAATCACCTGAAACTGCATTTCGTTCATTGGCGAGAACGTACGCCAGAATTCAAGTGCGAAATTCCGTACTTTTACATTATGATCAATATGTTTCTAAATAAAAAAAAACAGAGAGCTTCTGTATCCACAGGAATAAAGTATTCGGCTTGCCAGAATCGAAGAACTGGCAAAAACAGCTTACGTGGACCCACTCAAATACCTCTAGTCCCAGCATTTTTTTCCTGCCTAAGCGGTGGTTATAGAGGTTTGGGGGGTGAGGAAATAGGACGGGCGGAGAGGGAAGGTTTCAGAAGTAAGTGTAAAGGGAAAAAATGTCATCGAAGTTTCTTCCCGCGGCTGCTGGGAGTAATTTTTTCCACATGCAAATTGAAGGTGTGCACGGCGCTCCGCGCCGCGGTTTATACTAAGTTGTACCTCAAGTAAGGTGAAGTAGACGATCCTCTAACCACAATTTCAATCTGTCAGGAAATTCAAGACACCTGCAATTTGATAATTGGGTTTTTCCGCAATAAATTCAACGATAATACAGATAAGTAAAATCTACAAATATAAAACAATAACACTCCTATATACAGTAAAATAAGAACGCATTTAGCATTCATAAAAGTTTATTCCACTGCGTGTCCTAATTCCTCAACCATTAAACTCTTAAACCACCGTTTTCGTAGGAAAACATGCAGGGAGTAGGGATTAATGAGTGGGCCTACATAAGCTACTGTTACCAGAAAAAACCAGCGACCAACCACGTGGTAGCGTCCCCAAAAGAACAGTTTACCCGGCTGTTGAAGCGCAGTCTTTGACCCCTTTTTTAGCAATCGAAAAGAGACTTAACAGCAAGGTATATTTGCTCACCTACATGTTCGCACTCATGCCAGAGTCAATTCTCACATAATAAAAACCCAGGAATTTTGTGGTTATTATCTGTGGCGAACAGTCAGAGACTTGCAAAGTTTATCTAGGGTTTAACTGATCCACGGGAGCAATATCACGAAACTAGACTGGCTCCCAGTCTGATTTGTTGGCAGTGGGGGGCGAAGAATTTGCAGAACCAAAATAATTCATTTGACTCACTCATTAAAAACACGGCGGTGATTCAAACTCACGTTGGAGCTGTGCTAGCTAGCTGTGCCAAATGTAGGTAGTTCCATGCTCACGTAAAGTTCTGAATTGACTTTAGGGCGTGACAGGTCCTTAAGATTAGGGTACGCTCTGAGCACCAACAACGCTTTGTCAGTGTGGAGGACATCGCAACCATCCCCAATCTTGAGGGCTTGATAATAGGACCAACCAGCGATACCAGTATCCCAATGACTGAAGTTTTGATTCCTAATGTTAACAAACATCGACTAGTTACGCAGTCCTCGTTTAGACATAAAGGCACCCAGCCAGATGGATTATCCCTAGAACTTGGGAAGACAGATAGTACTTGTGAGCAGTTAAAGGAGTAAATTTAAACGCGCGCACCACCTATTTTCCCTTGCTCTATCCAGGCTGGCAAGTCCGCTTTTTGCGACTACTGAGACATTAGTATAAGCTGATCTATTGCAGACACTTCATGCTGAACCGTATCTGCCCTCAGATGAGTGCAAAGATAAGAAGAAACTCTGACATTTTAGGGTCAACTTAAAACACACCAAAAATATAGCTCAGCACAATTTAACAGTTTTTGATTTGTTGATTTGGCTACGATTTGACATTATCTCAATTACTCAATTCTGTGCCCTTTTCAAGTTATATGACTAGTCAACAGGAGCGCCAAAAAAAAACGTTTGAGAAAAAAACTTCTCCAAGTAAACACCAGTCTCTCAAGTATGTTGTGCCAGAAAACAAAACTGTCTCGTTCTTAATGTTTTGGTCATTAGCACAACGACTGGAAGAAAAAGTAGCAACAGTGAGTTTGAAGGTCAGGGTATAACCAAACCATGCCCCCAAGGTCCTGACCTCAGTCAGAGCACATCACCAAGGGATGTGGACTATAAAATATATCACAGTCAGAGTCAGTTTTCCCGCTGTCAACGCTAGTGTCAACAAGCTCATATCCATCTGCTTGTCTCTGTATCCGTAAGGTAAGTATAACCATAACAGCCAGCGCGTGTTGGAAGAGTACGGAATATAAGATCCTATCTGGAAGACATAAACGACAAAATTTTGTCAAGAAACTCCTTTGAGAATGCTTAATTAGGCTTCAAATAAATATCCTCTTTTGCCAGAAAATCCGATGCGAAACTCGACACCACGATAAGTACGTTGGACTGCATCGCACCACACGAACCGTTGTCTGCACACTGAAAGTGATAGGCTTAGAGAGGCCAACTCTGATGTTTGCATCCTGACGGTGAGGCAAACGCACATGAAACACATACACGACAGGTTTATTCTCTCCTAAAAGTGCTTGTGGTCTCGCCAGAGGGTGAGGTAAAGTGCAAAAAAGCGGATGCTCCCAGCCGAAGGAGCACCGGTCTAGGTTATGATATACAGATGATAACAAATAAGCTGAAATGTGTTGGTCCATTCATTTTAGTCTTCAGGAAAATGTTTTGAGTGAAGAGAAGAGGGTGTGTATGTGTAGGTTCAAACTAGACATTTGACCTGTCATCGTCAGGTTGAGCCAGAAATGCGGCCCCTCGAAAAGACAGTTGAGAGTGCACTCCACCCAGTCCTCACAGGCACGACAAGTGGCAGTTCAAAAACCGTCGGTTGCAACGCGCTTCACCGTATTAGCAGGCACGACGACTTGCCTGTAAATTGAGGTAAGTGCTGCAGTAGGGTTGCGCAAACGCTATCAGACCCGATCATACTCTTCCCTCCGGGTCCGGTGTAATGACAAAGTCCAGAAGACCGGAGCTGGGAGAGGCTGCGGCGGGAGCCCATATCTAGGCGTGAAGCCACTCCGCAGATGTGGGAAAATTGCTATGGGTGCGCATTCCCAATAACGTTTGCCGTGTCCTAGTATTACTTCCCTCCCACCGCCTGGTCCAGAGCAGCTGCCGCATGACCAGTGTAAGGTGAAAAAATACGACAAGTGAAGAGGTTTTTGGATGTGAACAAATCTTCGACATGAATGAAGCAAAATGAATAATCAAGCATAATTAACATAGCATTGCCCATAGCATCAGTCCGTGTAGTATGCAAACGGTGAAATTACAGATCTTCGTCAGAAGAACACTGAAGTAGTGCTGGGAGAAAACACTTTATGTTATTGAAGTAGATACATGTTTTGGTGTTTTCAGTTTATGTTTTAAAATTAAATGACATCGTGAATATTGGTAGAAGGAGATTATTGACAACGACAAGGACGACGAAGTTGGCTGTTTCTGGCTTAGTAGCGCTCATCAGCCAGCCATATCCAACCGCAGGCGGTGCATAACCCGAGGCCTGAACACGCAAACTGTCACTTAGGAGTCAAGCGAGCCATGGTCTCGTTTCCTGGTCATTTTCGAACAGGGAATATTCGCACTGATGTCTAAACACACACTAATCGGTATCAAGACTCACTCGTTACATTCTGTCTTGGGGTTCACTCTCGGCCAGTAAGTCAGAACTGGCCAGTTCAGTCTCCATGTCATTGTCGGTAATGCCCTTTAGTCCCTTGCCGCTGCGCGGGTGCTGACGGGGCTCGAGAGTGTGTCTCAGGACTGAATGAGTGATTCTCGTAAACGATCGGCGAGTGTCCATCCACCAATAGCGAGGATTGAGTAAATGCTTCGTTAGATTTCGATGGCTAGCTATCTGACATCCCAACCAACATATGTCAAATCAAAATCACTCCAAATTCAGGCTACTTCTGCAAAAGGATGATAAAATATTTGAAAATGTGGTTCGTTGTGATAAATCGTAAAATTAATTAGTAAATGTTCGAGTCTGGATGCCATACCTACCAATCAGGTCTCACCCCGTATAAATACTGACTTTTCACACGTTTGAAATATTAATTGTTCACTGCCCATTGCCTGTTATTCCGAAGACGAGCTGGGGCCCCAGGCTCGAAAATTTACTGAGTAAAGTTGCGTTTTATCCCAAAGAATAACTACTTCAAATTAAAATTTCTTGGGATGCATGTTTTTCAATTTATACGAATGATCAAACATAGCTGAAAATTTAACAAATAAAGTCACAAAAATTCTTCATCCTATCCACGAATATTGTATGACATCTAAGCTAAGCGCTTTTAGACTTCAGATGTGAATTTGTGTAACTGTGAGCTGTTTTTGAACATTCATCTCAGGTAGACGGACTAAACGTGGGGAGGCCTGTCGCAGCCCTGGTGAAATTCACCTCGGGAGGTATATATATATATATTCACTCAGGAATGTGCGAACACCGATCGAATAGGCTTCCGAGCTAAACAAAAACTCGAGGCGTTCGGTGGGATATGATTGCAGAGACAATCAGACTTAACTCAAACCCACAATTTAAAGGTTTAACCAAGGAGTATTGAGTTGATCGGATCCTTTTAATGGAGTGAGAATACACTGCTGGCCCATCCGAACCATCTTTACGGTCGTTGGCATGCCTGAAACCTTGCCTCTTTGGTTTTCGCAGAATGGAGTGCCAAAAAGACCAGAGAGTCTGGGCTGGACATTTCGCACTTAGTAACCATCTTCAGTCATAACCAACACGGGATTTTGATAGCCAGCAGCTCAAACCTGATTTTTTTGGTCACTGACCGAAAGATTAGCGGGCACTGTCTCTAGCTACTTTAGCTAATCTGAACAAGAATTGGAAAATCACAAATGGCTCCAGTATGAGTTATAGTACCTTCAGTTGATCTCCAAGACAAAAAAAAGATAAGGGGTAGCCCAAGTCCACGTACAACGCTGAACCTTTCACCTCTTTTGACTGGCAGCACATGCGCACTAGAACCTGCCTAACCAAATCCGCCCTGGCCAATCACCTTCATGGCTGATTCACATGGGACCTCACCGTGACAATTGCCACGTTCACACACTTTGGAGGACGCAGCTCCCTCGTGGATGGTTGTGAACTGGTCCGACAATTAACTTCTTTTTACCTATTCTCCACTACCTATGTACAGAAGACACTATTTCTCCCATGTGGCGTCTCACATTTCTCTTCCCACACAGAACTAGGCCTGAAGATCGCAGTGACAAGGGCTTAACTATAAACCTAAGCCACTGCGATGGGTTCACATTCAAGGTTTCAAAAAGGAGGCATAATGTACACTAGTCAAACATGATTTGATGTGCTTGCGACTGCACTCAATCGGGATTGTATATGTGGCTTGACTAAGCGACCAAGAGGTTAAAAGAGGTTAAACAAACATGTGCTTCCCTTTGCGAGTTTCTGAACTCAGGACTACCCTGTAAACCTCATGGTCGCCCAGGGCTAGGTAATACGGGTAGTTAAATACCAGTAGTTATTGATCATCTGGTTTTGATTAATCCTGATGTGTGTGTCACGGGGGCAGGTCGCGCTGTGGTGAGTGCTGACGGGTTTATCGTAGGGGGTTAAGTAAGTTAAACCCGAGCAAGTGCGATCTTCAGAACATGGTTACTTAGAAGAGGAGAAGTCTTGGAAAGGCCCGAGTAGTAGGAACAGTATACTGTGTACACAAAAGAACAAAGAATCGATGGGAAGAGATTTGACTTGGAGAGCATAAAACTGGCTAGGAGAGCCAGCCGCATACAAGTGCTGGTTTGACAGCAGTCAGGCTAGTAGACGCAGAGAGCGTTCATTGGCTGGGTCGGCCTTGAAGGTTGGTTGGATAGCGTATGGGTGGAAATCAACATGGTCAGTCCATGTCTCGCGCGCCAGTAAATCTGGCGGCCGCCCTGACCTTGAGCTCTATACGGATCGAGGTCACGACAGGATGGCCAGGCGTTGGATGGGCAGCGACCACTACAAGCTCGCCAACCTTGTGAGCCACTGCGTCCATCTCGCATCAAACAACTGACCAGCTCAAACGGTGGCCTGATGCTGGGAGGAGGCAATGAGGTGGACGGCTACGCCTACTTTCCTCATTATAAACAATCTGAATTTGTAACGGTGCGCTGAAAACCATGGCATAGAGGGTTGACAGCATACCTCGGAACGTGTGATCCACCCAGTGTGTGTTTGTGCGGAGTGGTTGAATGGCAGACCGAGAGGAAGGCTGTAATGGCTTCTTGCTATTGTGTGGTCTTAATGACACTCTCACTCAATCGAGGGTCCAAATCGCACCCCCCTTTCTGTTGTTCTCTCGTTTTTGATGACCTACAGTGCCTGGGCTTGCGCCGTCTCTCACCTCGGGTCTTCTTGACTGCCGTGGCAGAGAAAACACTAGGGGAGAGTGAGGTAGATGCCATAAAAATCTACTCTTACTATAATCTAGCACACGTAATGTTCCCACACCACCCAGCTGTGGATAGTTTACTGCTAGTGTCGCGCTTGACTCCTATCAGTAGCCCCTACAGGTGCAATCGGCCCAAACGTCCGGGAAGGTAGAAATAAGTCACTGAAGTAGATTGCGTCTAGTTAGCCAACCAGCACACTAGCTGAGCACAGACCCACTGGCCTGACCTAATAGTACACGAATACCAATGGGTTAATCAGATACATGTGCTACTGTGCGAAGTGATGACCGTAATTCGCAAATATATCTTCGTTTCAAAAATATTACTGAAGTAGGTCTGCAATATCAATTATCACGCCGCCTTTTAAACGAAATTCATTCGGATCCCTTGTTATGGCTAAAGTATCCATTTAATCAGTGATTTTCGATGCGTTTATAAATTCAAATATATTTAAAAAGAAAACATGTACAGAACTATTTTTCATACGCCTATTTGGCAGCAAATTACGCTTGCTTCAAACGTAATATACGAAGTAAGGGTATCTTTTGGATTTAAAAACAGAATACTTTTTTGACTTGACTTGCATTTGGCGTTTCAGAACTATAGGCTGCATACATTCCTTCTGGGAAACATCGAGCATTACCCTACAATGTTTCAGCAGAGGAGCACTATGTTGGATATTTAATAAGCAGTTTTATATAAAGAGCACATACGATTTGAATAGAGATTTAACTCTTAAAAATGTCACAATTGGAATTTCTTTTAAAAGTCAAAGATGACCCTCAATCAATATAAATTTTAAAGAAGACGCCCGATAAAGGCAGACGGCTGTTGTACGAGTGTCCCCCCAAACACAGTGTACCAGATGTCCTAGGCTACTGCAAGACCACTTGTGTGTTACTTGCAGTCCAGGACAGATTTCAAGAAATGCCGACCATAATTCTGAAATTTTCTTTCGATTTGAAGAAAGAAGAAGCCTTGACTATGCTGATTTCATCTGGGGAAGGCAAAGAAAGGCCAGACAACCTCCACGGGCATTTACTTACTCCTGTGGAGCAGGTTATATTGGTTGCACAAGCCGGCACCTACCCAAAAGTATACGGGAACACCTGGCTTAGAAGAGGTTAATTCAGGAGCATAAAAAGCGCTATTCTCACGCATGTTTTTGAGTTCCGGCATCGCGCCAGCCCCAGCGAAGCCTTCCGGGTGAGTTCTAGGGTCCTACCGTACTATATGAAGTGTCTGGATCAGCGTCTGCTAGCAACAGCCATGAGATTGAAGTCGGTCTTGTGTGCAAATAAGAACCTCGGTCACTTAACTGTACATACTACAATTTCTCTCCTCCCCTTTGGGAGTGCTTCACCAAAACATCCCTGCCGCCTCATTAGCTACCTGTTTACATACACAGCCGTATTCCCAAGGCTCATCTGACAACCCAACGTCCTCGGCATGCTGAGTCCAGCACGCAGGAGACGAGGGGACGACAGGATGATTAATTACCCCCTCCCTTCCCCCACCTCAAGAACGATGTAATCACTGTAGAGAACTACCCGCTTTAGTCGCTTATTTTCTTCGTCACTGTTACGGCCTGAAGTGAATGACCGAAGACAGCTGTTTGCCAATACGACTTTTCACTTGCATACGTTGAGGAATAGCACTGACGGCATGTTTTAACTTATGCCCTGTTCCGACCTAACTGTAACGACCCGATGACAATTTATCAAGCGCTCATGTACATCCACCAACTGGTTTGCTGTTCTTAACTCTTTAACCAACCTGAACGCTTCAGCAAACGAGGGCTGTATGACGACAGCTTTCTCAAACGTGCGCGAGTATCTTGACGACCTCACCAATTTTAGCGGCATTTTTGTGCCCATAAAAGAGCTTCACTTTGCTTCCCCCACAATATGTATACGAAATTTAGCAGAGAGGGGCATAAGCCACCATCTCGAAAGTCTATTAAAAACAGAGAAGGAGTAAAATTTCAGTTGAAAGCAGATGGAATGTCAGAAAAAGAAGGCGCGCAATTAATAGAACGATGTGTACATGATGCGAGGGGTAAGCGGTGTTTTAAACTCATAGTAGAAAATGTGTTCAGGCTCGCCAGTCCCTTTTGATGGCATGGTGATATCGTAGATAATGCCATCCGCAACTTCCGTCCGCTTCGTGTCCGGATAGCCCCGCGCCTCTGCATCAAACACTCGCATTGTATCGAAGCCAGTCTCTACGGCACCGACACCCTTGGCCAAGGCCAGAGTTGCATGTGCACGGGAGCCCGCAGGTCGCGAGGGCCGGTCTCCGCCCAGGCTACCTTCTACAGGCGCCGAATCATCCTGACGCCAGAAGGGCAGCATGGCACTCTCCAGTTTCAAGCGAGCACCAATCGTGCGTTTAGAGACCATGAGTCCAAGCACCGAAAGGGTGTCCACTCGGCCAAGGAGAGCCTCATTGACAATCAGAAGGTCAGCATACTCCTTTGCGCCTGGCTGGGCTCCATAATTGCTGTAGTAAGAAGTAACATGCGGTCTCGTGGGCGCGGGATAGCCTTCATTAGCGGGAGGCGGTTGACCAAAGAGGGGATTAACTGCCGACTTCCAGAAATCGGACACTTGTTCGCTTGACGCGCTGGCTGAGAGGCCGCACGTTTTTGCCAGTGTTGCTCGTAACCCGTTGTCCTTCAGGATAGCTTCAAAGGCTTTACGTGAAGTGGTAACGAGGTCATATGTTTCCTTGCTGGGGTCCACAGCCCACAGGTCGTCACTGCAGGGTTTGTCATTGCAATTACGTCGAGAAGGCCAGAACCAACCATAGTAGAGAGGGTAGACAGGTGCTAGGGAAGGCAGCTTCTCTTCCAAACCAGCAGGCAGGTCTTGAGCCCCACGGTGCAGCAAGGTATGCACTTGCGGCGCCATGAATCCAGGCGTCTGCGCGACAACCAGGAGGACATTATAGTCATTTGCCATGGCCAGATCGACATAAGGCTTTCCCCGCCAGTCCGTTGCGTTCTCAACCAGACTGTCAACCAGTATGGGACCGTAGCCAGCTTCGACAAAGGCCTTCACATTTTTCAGACATGCCAATTCATCAACAGCCTTCGGGCTTGATGCGCTCTCAGAGCACAGCTTCGTGGATAGGAAATGCGAACGGATGGACTGCACCACTGCGTCTTTGCCCGGCCCTGCTGGACCACGAAGGATGATCATGAAACGGGTCTGGTTGATCCACTGGTTCATCTCTTTATCCTCCAGGAAGGCAAAGTCTGCGGTTAAAGGCACACACACACAAGGCATTTACATCAGCACCGGAGCGAGAAAGAGAGAGACACACAAAGAATAAGGGGTGAACAAGTGTGCCTCACCTTGACTGAAAACTACGTTGGAGGAAGCAGAAGCACCCACACCAACGGCAGACTCCGCTGCAACCGAGAAGCTAACTTCGGCATAGCTGGGCAGGACGAAAGCGGCCCTCAGCGGCGCTTCGGCGGGAACCTTCTGAGTGCCCAGAACAGTGCCGCCCTGCAGGGCCTCTACCACGTAGGCAGTGACAGTCTCTGCGAATTGAGCTGGTGCAGACCAAGTGATTTCTGCAGTATTGGACAAGACCATCGTGGCACGCACATTCTGTGGAGGGGATGGTGCTATCAGAGAGGGGAAACAAAGAAAGTTAGGAGGAATCACAAGCTTACTGCGTACGGTCTGTTCGACCGTAGATTTGTAGTGGGCGTTGAAACCCGCCATCGCCCAGTCATCACGCCAATGCTCCGATCCGTCTCTCGCTCAATGACCAGAGTGATCTACTGACACACACGGCTTAATGTCGCGCAGTGCAACCAATCACAGGCTGACTCAGACAAGAACGCAAGGCAGTTGCTGTCACCCAGTGACACTTGGGATTCCGTGTCGAGCAGGACGGTCGCGGCAGGCAGCGTCGTTAGCGGACGTGACGACGCCGCGCTCTCAAACGGCGCTCAGGGTCGAAAGCCATACCAGATCGAGTGCTAACTTTCTCCGAACCCTTGTGTACACAATAAATTGTTCCTACTACTCTGCCTTCACTCACCTAAAGGAACCATAGGCCTGGAAGATCGTAGCTGCTAGGGTTAACCTTCGTAGTCTTAACACCTCGCAATAGATTTAGACCATGTTTATCGTTTGCTCTACAGCGTGGTAGTGGTGGTAGTTCAGGGACGGTGAATTACGCGTAGATAAGCCTTGAGTGATAGTAGATTCGCGTTGTATTTACGGGGCATTCTTTCCTCCTACCTGGTTATGCTTGACGGGGGTCAAGAAGACCAGAGACTCGATCGGACGCAGGTGATTGGTGAGGCCGGAGCAAATCACACACTGACTCAAATCCAACGGAGTAGGAGTACCATAAAGGCCAGGAGGGGCTGGTGCCTGAGCCTGCACTTACGTACGTCATCCTGGTTCGGCATTTTTTTATGGGAAAGCGACCCGAATAACGCCTACCATATTCTAATCTGCCCCCTGTGTTGGCCCAGCGCATCTACTACGCGGCCAGTTTTTGGGTCACCACTGCCAATGGACAAAATTAAACTGTTTAATTAAGAACCGAGTTAGCGGGCTAAGCAAAACAGCAAGAGGGCTTCTCAACTATTTGAGGTAAAAGTTGTATTTCGAAGGTGACGACTGGGCATTCCCTGCAATTTGCAAAGGCCGCTGCAATACGCGGAAGCAGTTCTACAGAGGCTCGAACAGCTAGTCTTGAGCTCGGACCCCCCGAAGTTATGGGCCCGGTACGTCGATGAAACATTTGTCATACTAAAGAGGAGTCATGTGCAAGCTTTCAAGGCGTTGCTGAATTCAATCTTTCCCGACATCCCGTTCACCATGAAAGAAGAAGTCAACAATCAGTTGCCCTTCCTTGACGTCCAAGTTACAAAACTGGCAGATGGGAAGATAAGGACAACGGTATACCGTAAGACAACCAACACCAGGCGCATTCTCCACTGCCAAAGCAACCACCCTCTCGGCCACAGAACGCTCCTCCGACGTGTTCAAACACACTGTAACGACGACAGGGGGAAGCAGGAGATGAATTACTCACACGCCCTTTTCAAGGCCAACGGGTACCCGAAGTCCTTCGTCTGCAAGTGCCTGAAGAAACCTCACGTTACTCGGTCGAGCGAAGAAAAGCCAAAATTCTGGCTCGCCATCCCCTACGTAAAGAACGTATCAGAGGCAACTGCACGAATCTCATAACCTCTTGAGATTGGTGGGGCGCATAAACCAGGTTTCACAATCAGACAGCAAATCATGAAGCCCAAAGATCCGCTGCCAACAACCGAGCAATTAGCCGTGGTCTACAGCATACCGTGTCAAAATTGCGATGCGAGGTATGTTGGGGAAACGGGCAAACGCCTGGGCACAAGATTGCACGAACACCAACTTGCAATCGATCGCCTAGAAAAGCTGCCTTTGATCTATGGTCACATGCGGCAGCTGAAGCACAAGTTCGCCTTTGAGAATGCGGGGGTGATCGGCAGGGCCGATGAAAAAATGGCCAGATTGGTGCTGGAAAGTTGGTACTCGACGGGCACAATAAACCGAGCCATCGATTTAAATCCAGGCTACCAAGGCTCAAACCCACTCAGAACAGACCGAAAGAAGTTACACAGGGCCGGCAACCAACACCCACGGAGGAAGGAGGCGGCAGCGATCAGGAGTCGCATGACTGGCGCAACAGAGCCGCCCGTGGAGCTGACAGCTCTGCAAGCGAACGCCAACGGCCGATCGATCCACGCCTTACGACAGGAGGGCCGACTACCAAGCCACGCAGGGCCAACAGCTAACACCCACGGGGGAGGAAGGCGGTGGCAGCGAATTATGTTACCAGCACGGCGTGCTTTCCCACACACCCGAACTTGAGGCCGGCAGAGCTGCCACCAAAAATCAACGGCCGATCGATCGAACAGATGGCGGAGAGGAGGGCGGCGCCGCAGCAACCACGACAGCGGCGCGGGGCAGAAAGGAGACGCGGACCCGCCATTGGTCGGCAGCAAACAAGTCGGAGCCAACCAGCGGAAAACGCACGTGGAGGGAACACGGTTACCACACAAGATCGGTGGCGAGGCGATTTCACTCAAGGCCCGCGAAAGAGTAAGCACGATACTCTGACGACGGAAGCAAGAGAGCTTTTGAAACGTCAGTCCAAATTCAATTTGGTCCACGAACCCGCCCCTTCTTCTTCTTCCTCTTCTTTGGGAGACGATGCATTCGATAACATATCTGGACCCCGAATCTTTAGGCATATCAGTTATATATATCTCTCATTTTGTGATCTCAATGCGGTAAAGCATTCTACATTTCTATGCCACTGAATGTCTATAGACAGTTTGTGCATATTACGCGGTTTTCCCATTCACCATGATCGATTTTAGCTGAAATATTCCTACCAGCTCTCGTACTGAGTATTAGGAAAGCTTGCCACAAAAGACATGCTCAACGTTTGGACAGTAATGTCTGCGGGAATGCAAAAGCGGTCAAATTGGCATTCAGACGATAAATTTGCGAACATGCGTTTGTTTTCGATAAATTCTCGTCAGGCCTTTACATTTATATGATAATTCTAGCGCACCTGGTAAACTCAGACCATCGCTTGGATGCCAAAGAGGCCTTCGGAGTGATCTACAAGGTGCCTTCAGCCTATTCAAAATTCCTTGGACAGCATCTGTTGGCTACTGCAGAGGCGACCACCATCAGGCTGCGCCGACCGGTTCTATGTGCCCAAAAGAATTTCGCCGCGGCCCCGCAGTTACCATGGGCGAAAAAAGCTAACACGACCGCACACGGCGGATCACTGGCCTCGAAAAACGAGGCCCCGCAGAGACGAACAAGTTCCAAATCCAACTGCGCACACCTTATCACCTGTCTTGGACACCGATCCGTCTAGACGCTGACATTTTGACCGTAACTTCCTCCAGCCCTCTCCCACCGCCCTTCCCCAATTCACTGACCCTGACAACAAAAACACCACCACCAACCAGCATAGTTTATTCGTTGAATTACCATACAAATGTAAAGGCCTGACGAGAATTTATCGAAAACAAACGTATCTACGCCTACTTATATTCTGAAATGTTCAATAGGAATTTTCGCAAATTTAAAATTTGCATTCTTTAAGGTATCCGCGAAGTCCGAGACTCGCACAATTTCGCTAATTATATGCATTGTGAAATCGTCGAGACACTGCCATTCAACATTCCCACGTGGGTTCCTATCCCATTGAAATCACCGTCTTTTTTCACAATTGGGTCAAATAAACTATTTAAAAACCGACTATAAAGAATATATCAGTAAGGATTCCCTATATCCCTGATCTTGACTATGCCGATGATATCGCCTTACTAGCATCAAGCTTTGGCAATCTCCAGTCTATGGTGTCACGGGTTAACGAAGTCGCGAAAACGGTCGGCTTGTCCATAAACGCTGGAAAAACCAAAGTATTTTCATGCTGCATCCCTACCGAAGAGAAGGCATCTCTCGAGATAAGTGGCTGTCAACTAGAAAAAGTCGACAGTTTCAAGTACTTGAGAGCGAGGTTGCTGCCAAACGGACAGAGTAAGGACGGCATTGTCTCCCAAATTTATGCAGCGCGACGAGTGTTCTCCAGCCTTCGGAAGTGCTTATGGACCCGACGTGATATTTCTATCTCAACTAAGATCCGCGTGTACCGTGCATCTGTGCGGTCCGTTCCCCTATACGGATGCGAATGTTAGGCTATGTGCGTGGAGGATGAACAGAAACTGGAAGTCTTTGACCACTACTGTCTGAGGAACATCCTTCGAGTGAAGTATACCGACTTCGTCTCAAATGAGACAGTCCGCACTCGTTGTGACAAAATCACAAGGATATCCTAGGCCATTCGGGAAAGACGGCTGAGGTGGTTTGGATACGTTACTCGTCGCCAACCTCAAGAGCTCAGTGCTACTGCGCTCGACTTGAAACCGTTGCTTAATTGGAAAGGTCGAAGAGGGGGTCAACTCAAAAACTGGTTCGGCTCAGTCCGTCAGGACATGGAAGTGGTTCTCGGACCTTCGGTATTTGGTCTCCGGAGCTAGCGAAGAGAATGGGTTGAACTGTCCAGGTCTGCGGCCATTTATCGTCGCGCTTGGAGAAGTACCATTCGGGACATAATTGAGGCCGGCTTGATCAGTCATGATCGCAGACGTAACAACTATTCCTTATACACAGCACCACAGTAATAAAAACCGCAGTTTTCTGTAATACGGCAGCGGTAGTAATGGAAAGTTGCATGGATGGGGCTTATAAGGGACAAGGAAAATAAATAAAAACAAAGTAATTTACTGACAAAACATAACTGAAGAAGAAGCGATCACTAGAACAAGAGGTTTATCGTCCTGACGTTTCGGATTCCCGAGGGAATCCGAAACATCAGGACGATAAACCTCTTGTTCCAGTGATCGCGTCTTCTTCCGAACTGCTTCCTGGAACTCGGATACTCTACATAACTGAAAACTTACCTTACCTAAAGTAAATTATTAGAGCAAAACAATAAACTGAATACTAAACTACCTTAATAACCAAAAACTAAATAAAAAAGTAAAACACTAAAATAAATCATAAATTACAATGCAATAAGTAGTTAGTAATGCCTAGTATACAACGGTGTAGTTCAAAACGAATTCGTACCGATATATCTCAATTCAAAAAAGAAGCAGATTAGGAATGCGTCGACGACTAATTTAAAGGCACATACGTGCTACTTTCGTGGTCACTGGAATCTCTTCGGTGAGTACACTGTCGTACAGAAGACCGATGCTCTTCATAGAGACTTTGTACAACTCATTGCTCTTCAGGCCCGTCATGATATAGAAGTTGAGATTGGAGGGTACGAAACGGGAGATGATTTGTTCCTTGGTGTCCTTGAAATTGATGTTGTATCCGTACACACCGACAGTGTCCTGTGCCGGAGGATCCCATTTCACAGAAATTGAATCTATACCAGCTGGCGCCACCTTCAAGTTGGTGGGAGGGCCGAGCGCGGGCTCTACACACAGAAAGAAAAACAGAGCGACGGAAATATTTTGAAATTTCTGCTAGTAAGGGAAAAGCAAACGAGAGAAGGAGAAAGAGGACGTACTGGAGAAATCTTTCATGGGGATGACGTCGCTTTCGGCCGCGGGACCCGAACCACCACCGAGACCATCCTCGTTTGGCGCTATACTCGCGGCAACAGTGACTTTGTAGACGCCCTCCGTGGAGAGTTCCGTAAATTTGTGTTCTGTGCCCGGCTCATACTCAGTCTTTACCAGGGTATCGCCGGAGTATAGGGAACAGGCGTACTCTTTAAGCATTCCTGGCGGATTTGCAGGAGCGGACCACTGAACCCTCAGGGCGTTGTTGCCTTGCTTGGTAACAGTTAGACCAGTTGGCATCCCAGGCACTTCGAGTGAAAAGGAGATTAAAAAGAGAGTGAAATGGCATTCCAGATCGACTTTTAGCAGATGAAGATAATACCCGGGTAAGGAAAGTTTTCTGATAAGGTAGGTTTCGCTGACAAAAAAAGGAACAGATTTTTGTAATAATTAACTGGCTGGGGGCTTCAGTCTCATTTACGCGGCCCAGGATAGAATAATCAATGGCCGATAATAATCCCAGTGTTCTTGCAGTTGTCGGCGAATAATTCGAAATCATTGACTGCTATTCGTAATGTGACATTCTACTTTACTCCGTCATACAATAAGGAGAAAAAATAGCGCGAGAGAATGAGACATTTAAAGTCAACTAGATTAAATTACCGATCGCTAATTTATAATGCGAAGAAAGACATCTGCTAAAATGACTACAAATAAGGATTTCCATCCCCCGGGACGAGCTAGGAACGAAAATTCCATTCCTTTCGCACAAGAGAATAAGAGGTTTGTACCCGGGGACAGGGCGATAGACTATGACAGCCTGGATAGGTGTGTTAAACAAGTCTATCAGATTTATAAGACGTTAAAATTAAGTTCTTTAAACTGATGGGCAATTATGTGGTCCCACCTTGGAAGCTTAAAGCGATAACTCCGTAAATACATTAGCCTTATTAACAGAGACTAAGAACTGATAGATGAATGTTTTAGGAGGCAAAATACCCTATTGCAATTAATTTGTTTAGATACCCAAGAACGACGTAAAACGCGAGCGCATAAAGACAAATATCAGGGATGTAGACCTCTAAACTGGCTGAAAAACTGAAAACCGAGGGTACTGGTTATATATTTTAGGCCCATGATGACTAACCACACTGAAGGACAGAGTGCTATTATTAAATCCGACTTGAAATGAAGTTCGCAACGTTGATAGCATACACCGAACTCTAGCCTAAACCCTAATATGACTTCTTATCCCGGTAAACTCTAATCGTAGTCCTATTTTTAATCTAAAAGTCGAAACCGAAAACCACCAAACTCGAACCTCGAGAGAGGCGTGACAAATGACACAAGGAGGGAATGCGGATTGGGTTGGGCTAAGCCAATCAATTTATTTAAGTGCCTTTATGTTAAAGATAAAACGTCTGTGGGGCCATATATCTGTTGTTCACTGATTCTTTTCTAATTTTAAATATAAAAAACCAAACTATGAGAAAACGAATATCGTACTTCCAGGCGCTGTGGTAGCTTCCAGTGGGCTTCCAGTCCTCGTATAAACGCCGCTTACGATGATGTCAACGGTGTACTTCGTGTTGGGCTCCAGATTGTTGATGCTCAGCCCACGCGCAGTCATTGGCAGAATACCGGCCTGGGGCCCCCGCGTTCCACCGGTCACAAGATATGTGAGGGCCAAGATGCGGGGGTCCGAGAGATTTTGGGCTTCCCACTCTCTTCTCAGAGATGTTGGACCCGTGACTCTCAACGTCCCTCCCACCGGTGTGAACTCGGCTGAGTTACACAATAATAAAAGAAAAAAACATTATTGGTGAAGCAGTATTCAAGTGACACTTTTGCTAAAATACCCGCACCAGAAACGTAGAACTCTCCATCAACCTTTGTCTTAAAAACTACAGAAATGCTAACTTTAAGGACGCCCTAGGACAGTTTCGACAGGCGGAAAACATACCATCAGATATCGTGTAGAAAAGGCCTCCCAAGATCCCAACTCCTCTGCCACCACCACAACTGTTTTCATCCGCTTTTGTACTGGCGGCCAGGTTGACGTAGAACGGTAAAGTCGCGTTCAAATGATCGAGTGTGTGATTTTTAGCAGAGGCGTCAACAGTGACGATTTTATTTGGTCCATTCGGTGTCCAGTAGTCAATTATGGTTGTATTAGCTGTTCCAAAGTACTGGGTTGGATTTTCCCAGGCAAACTGCACGGAGTTCTGCATGGCTTTCAGAAGACGGATTTGCGAAACCGGACCAGGAACTGCAGGGATAAAAAGATTCAGAGAGTGTTTTGTCTCCACACCACTCATTGACACTAAGATACCTTAAAAACAACCATTCGTTCTTCTTTCTGACGAAAAAGAAAGCGATGAAAGGTCAAGTCTCAAACCAACATACTCTAAGGCACAGCTTTTCGCGTTGTCAGGATGCTGCCTCAACTTAACGACCGGACGAAAGCTTATGTCAAGGTAAAGACTCACTGCCTCCACTGTGACAACAAATGTAGGCTAGTCTATAGTAAATAGGCGGTTTTCAATTTCGGTTTTGTGCGAAACTACGCTACCTTTAGCTTCTTCAAATATTTTTCATCGGCCAACAATTCCTTTAGTATTGTCGAATTAAAGCGGAACTTTTTGGAGGGTGCAATGGTGCCTTGTAAGCGAGCTATTGTTCAGTGTACAAGACCTACACACAGATGTTCTGCTAGGTCAACTGCATAATCTCGTCTTCTTGTCCGACATTCATTATGGCTAAGTTGTGACGGAGATCGAGTGGTCACGTGGTTGCAGTGACTGAGGTGTTTCGAAGATTCTTCTGCAGCTGCATGACTCAGCAACGAGGGGTTCTGCTCCTCAGTGAATCTCTCCCCCCCCCCTAAGCCTTCTTTATGCGGCTTCTGGTGGAAAAACTTCAGAGGATAATCAAGGGAATAATTTCGGGAATTATTAAGGGCATGACATTGAATTAAGTGACCGGAATAGGACTTTTAGGGCCGGACTCGAAAATTCGATGAACAGTTTATGAACGGACACATATACCTAGACCTATGCAATCAAACTTTATTAATGCACGGAGAACAAACAAAAGACTGAACTACTGTGGCTTCACTACGCGACCCAAAACAGTTTGCGTTTATGAATGATAATGTGCTTGGTTGAGGTTTTGAATACAAGAATTGGTGCACATATAAGGTCTTAAAATGGGAATTTTTTAATCCTATAGACGATCTCACTTAATTTTGAAAATTTAACATATTTGTAAGGTAAATAGTTTCTTTGGAATTTAAGATGAATATTTGTAAGTAAACGTGTACGCACCACCAGGACATGTCTTATATATTTTGCTTATGGCCGTTCCCGCCTCCAACAAACCAAACGCTTGAAAGGAAACGTAGTATTCGGTATCTGCATCAAGTTTCGATATTGTATAGTTCACAGTAGGCGGATACAGAGTAACCCAAGACGACTTCGTGTCAGTGGACTTATTGTAATGAATTTCGTAGAACGAAATTGATCCTGGGTCGGTGGGTGTCCATTTTAGGAAAAGACTGCTTGTACTGGTTGCAGTAACAGTGAGTTCTACTTTAATATTGGCGGCTGAAAGAAATGAAATTTGAACATATGGTTATGCAAGCAACATCAAAACTTCAAAGAAACGGTAGCGTGAAATATGTAGCTGAACAGAACCCAACTGCATTTGTTTGCTCTCTACAAGGCAGACGTTGGTAGAGAGGTTTTGCCTTTGAACGGCATGTCCTTCAAGAAAAAAATAATTATACTTACCTGTTTCAGAGTATCTATCGTACATTAGAGAAACTAGCACGATTGCATTTGCGGATTTTGCATGACCGCCATGAATCTTCACATCGTGTTAGAAAGTTGGACGTGTCGAGTTGGTCATATCTTCTGATATGCATTTAGCAGTGCAACTTAAACGTGGGCACATATGGTGAAGATGAGCCTATGCTAAGTGGCAATCGTAAACATCATTTGACTTGAGGTATAAAATCGGAATGTAGAAGAATGCACTTAGTCGCCGTAAAAGTCAAAGACGACGACGAAAGAGGAAAACACGAAAATTTTTTGCGGAAAGAGTTAACGTCCTCATAGGGGTAGTTTTGGTGATAAGAGTCGTCAGCGATTTGTTCTGTCATGGTACCGTTAGTAACGAGACTTCACTTGGCGTCGAGGAAATAGACAAGCGATCAGTAATGCCATCGAAGTCCGCCCGAACTGTTGCTAAGTTATGGCTTATTAGAACTGATCATGTTTCTGCTACTTACGTCTGGTTGCTTTATAATATAACACATTTGCTGGCACAAGCATATTTTACAAATATTGAGCAAAGATCACTTATTATGAAGCAATGGAAGGCAGCTGAAGAATGTCATGGAAAACGCTTGTGTCAATAAACCCCGCCCTTACGAAATTTATACAGGTAACGCGATACTTTCAACTGCCAATTCATATTTAAGAGTACAATTGACGCGGCAAATGGGCTTTGGGATTTCCCGTTGTAGAATGAGATAACCTTTATATACAAACTACACATGTTCAAGCCAAAGTCACGAAATTCTAGCAGCGAAATAAGAACTTCAAGAAGGCTTTCACAACATGTGCGAGCTATCAAAGAAGAATCCTGCTTTAATGTGAAATAAACGTCAGCTCGTTGCAGGGCACGCATCAACGCGTTCAGCACAACACGCCAGCAGTTCATGTTTAACCATAGGAATCTCATTTTCTCTTGTGTAAACTAGCGTCTCTAAGATCATAGCTTCAGCTTTGTACAGTGTTCGCCACCTTTGCCGACCAACCTTACAAAGGGTCTTGTGTTGACTGTGCTGGGCCAACACTTAGGCAGCAGCAGGCGTTGTTAATGACACACACCATGTATGAGGGGTGCAGGCGCGTGACGTGACGCCATTTTTCCACGTTTTCGTCTTTTAAACTTGAAAGGTTCGTGAAGGAGGATATACTGTGACTGGTGCGGCACCCGGTGGACCTCGCCGACAGCTGTGGTCAGGAGTGATCTACCCGGGCTTAAAACACTGTACAGCGTACCTGACAACCCGACTAATTTGCTGACCTCGTTCATTCCAGACAACATTATTTAAGTCATCGTAGCATACTGCTGGGAGTACGACATTTCAGCATATTAGAGGTCAGTTATTCCAAGTTCCACTGTAAATGCACTAGGAATAGCGTAGAAGGTTCCGGAAAATGCAGCAGAGGAACTAATTTAACGACAAAAGCGACAGAATTAAAAACATCCGGGCACCAAACCGAATGCCAAACGATGGGAAAGGACTTTTATTGACCACGGTTAATCCAATTCGCTGCCAAGCTACGAAAAGTCACAGTCAACCAAAGTAAAATGGATTCAATAGAAACCAGTTAGTCGTACAAAAATTGTTTAAGTATCTTGATCTGGAAAGTTAAAACACACAGTAGCATGCCATAAGCCAACGTAATAGACACTCATTTAACATTTTACTAGTTTTACAAAATTTAACTGACTATACATGTTGTGCGTTTCATAAAGTAATGCAGAGGGTCTCTTCGCTTTAAGAAGTTATGTTTTCAAGTTTGCGAGAAATAGTGCGAAATCATATTTCCGTGGAAGTTTTATAGCATGGTAAATTGCACTACGCCAACTAAAAGCAGTAGGAGATTCTTCAGTTTTCTTGCATACTCCTATCGTGGCCATGGGCTTCCCATTTAAATAAGTCTGCGTGAAAGTAGACCCGAGGTCGTTAACTAGTTAACTATTATTTCCCGAGAGCCTGAGAGAATTAACAGTGTATACAACGAATAAATGTTCAAAAAGCTTGCTCGAGGTGTGTCGATGAAGTTTATTTTATCATTAACGGTTGGTGAAGGATGACACATTATTTTGGTAGACGGTAGTGACATTACCCCTTCCTATGATGTGGCACAGGAATTACTGTAAATGTGCTATTTAGTCCCCTTTTATGTTATGCATATCAGAAGAAAGTCAGGGGATAAAGTCACACACACAAGATGCATCCAGTATATTCACAAATGATACCTATAGGTAAGCATCGAAGGTAAATCAAACTTTCATCCAACACCTTTCTCGCAGAAAACCGTACTCGACGTCTAATAAAAGGTGCAATTAGATAACTGTTAAGCAGGTAGAAAAATTATAAAAAAGTATCAAAGGCCTTTCAAACGCCAAAGAATTAGAGGTTGGTTTCAAGTCATATTTTAGTGCCATTTCATCAATGCATTTTACACAGCAGGCTCGATTACGCATTAAAAACATTGTGTAAGATAAGGTTATACAATATGTTCACTCAATTTAATATAAAAAATAGAAATCTAGAATTTAAACTACCAAACGTTTGAGGCATTATGTATTCCCGTAAATTATACACATAATTTTCAGATAGTTACGTCTTATGCATGATCAGGTACGTAATTGCATTACAAAGAAAAACATAAAGGGCATTTTTTACCTGATAGGCCCAAGCTCAGCAGCAGAAACGTGAAAAGCAGAGCAACCCGCATCCTGGGGACAGAGCTCACAAGATAATCGTAACTGTCGCTACCGCCGAGTATTTATAAGACTAAAACATTTAAACGCCATATACCTCGGACCAGGGTAGGGAAAGATATATATGTTCAGGCTTGAAATACGACAACTGTCGTATACCTGTAGTATAAATTTAGTTCGTTATGGAAGAGTACAAGTGAAATTTCGCATACCTGGTCGAAATGAGCAGCTTGTACACATGCAGATGTACAAAATGTCATGTAAGATGAGCTTTTCCTTCACCGAAACACACGATTTTTAAGCAAATATCCTTATTTTCATATAAGAAAGAAATTTAATTCCAAACATAAAGGCTATCGAATACGAATCGTAGCGCTTATTTGACACAAATGGAATGCGAATTTAAGTTGATAGCGACCTTCCTCCTATAAGCCCACCGCTTAAGTTTTTAAACTATTTATCTTTCAATACTGATCAAAAATACTTACTTGTTAACCACAGATAATTAACTCGGACGAAAGTTTTATTGGTTTGTATAGCCGGACGTGAAAATATGACTTAATTGTATGGGAATCGGGTGGCCTGTACTGAGAGAGTTTGAGGCATGTCAAGAGGAGCCCATCGCGATTTGTGTCATAATCGTAAGGATCCCATGAGGAGAAGATTGCGGAGGTCACGAAAACGTCACAGCTTGATAAAAAGTCTATTTTTCTTTCCTCCTCAATGAAAAAATCCATATAATCTCTGAAGATGTTAATAATGCTGTGGATAAATAGGCATTAAGGTGTACTGGATCAGTTTCTGTGAGGTACACACTCATTTCGAGGAAAGACTTCAACAGGAATCCATAAACTTTTGATAACCAACGAGTAGTTAAGGGTTAAGATAAAGCACAGTTATGAACTTTAAGGTCTAAAAATCAAATAAATATATTTATAAGGCGAATGAAGCGTAACATAGAGCAAATCCGACTATTCTGTTCAAATGGATTGATCAAACATTGGTGCGGATCCAGGATAAGAACAGTACGACTGCCTATCAGAGAAAATGGCTGATGGTCATGTTCGTGTACTGGCTGGCACCCACTCCTAGAATTCTCAAAGTCAGCATTGCTGTGTGCTATTTGATGTCCTTTATTTCACCACACTGCTTGGCATTATAAGGTATCGGTAATAAGCTGAAGTTCTGTTAATCAATTTATAACCATACACGTTTACTTATTCGCTGTAAGACTTTTTAGATTTTATTTTGGTCTCTGAATGAATCTGCCCTTCACGGTACTAAATAAAAAAATCCAATGGCACTCAATGGTCCTTTTTTACAGTTGTCTATAGCGCTGCATTCCACTTCGTGTATCGAACAAATAAAGCGAAAGATGAAATCACTTTGGATGGTTTAATATCCGCTTTTTTACTTAATCTCCTCAATATGTGAAGTTTGGTGTTCTCCTAGTTTTTTTGAAACGGTACATCTTAATAACTGTCAAGGTGTACCCCACGGCGTTCTTCTTTCTAAAAGCACGATTAGCGACAAAGCAAAATATCTAAGTGGAGGGGGCCTAGAATCTCGATGAGACTGTGCTCGGCCATTTTTGACGACAGGGGACTGAATGTGATTAACCTAGTTTTACAAAAACGAAGAAAAATACGGAAGAGTAAAACGAAAATGTAAAATGTTTTCTTGCAGGGGTGCCGCTGAACTCTCTAAGTAGTTTGTGATGTGTAGCATAAAAGTATTTACGCATATCAAGTTTGTTTGAACGCACATACACTAAGGCCAACTGTGGGGTCTGAATTTTAGCTGGAAAGGAACGAACAATTCCATATATATGAGAAAAAGGTGTGCAAGGTTATGAAAAGGGAGGTTTTGGAGCAAAAATTTAATAGGTTGAAACCAGCTGTCAATATGAACGCAGATCTGGTCCAAAACCTTTCGTCCAAACCCCTCCCACCACACAACTTTTAGTCCTACAGCGTGGAGCAACTTTCAACACAAAAGACGCTTTACCAGCTGAATTCATCGCCACCCTTGAATCAGCTCTTCAATCATCAAAGACCTCAGAAGACACAAAAAAGTTAATCCACCATGAAACATCACCGCTGCTTATGCAACGCAAAAGGTGTGAAGCTCTTGGCCGAGAAGAACAGAGAGCATAAAAAGTCTGCAGGCCGATGAAGACATTCTGCCGACTGACAAAGGTCGTTTCACAGTAGTGCTCAACAAGTCTGACTTCCAAACGAAAGCTCAGAGCCTACTTGACGACAAAACTACGTACAGGACATGTCCAGCTAGCGAAATGAAACATTTAATTACCCAAATGAGCAAGACCCTGGCGAAACTCAAGGCAAATGGTAAAATCACGCCTACCGATTGGTTTTCCAAGAAACCAACCGACACAGCCCCAGCACGAATTCATGGCCTACCGAAAGTCCACAAAGAAAACATACTACTTAGGCCAATCGTCTCTTTTCCAGGCAACCCTACATACGGTTTGGCAAAGTGGATGTTTACTCATCTGAAGTTCTTTGCAGTAGGTTCAGCAACAACCGTAGCTTCTGCCAAATTGTTCCTCGAACGAATAAAAATTCTGAAGTTTGAGCCAGATGAATCCATGGTATCCTTCGATGTGGTTTCATTCTTCACTTCTATCCCACAAGAACTAGCGATTGATGTTACGGGACCACTTCTAAATAAACGCTACGACAAAAGCGACAAACATATGAAGTGTGACCATTTGCTCGAAATTCTGTGACATTGCCTTAAAACCTTCTTCACATTTGGTGGGCAAATGTACGAGCAAATAAAAGGCACTCCCATGGGCTCCACCCTATCAGGCCTGATTGCTGAAGTGGTCCTCCAACGGATAGAACGCTTGGTCTTCACCAAGCATCAAATGAAGTTTTGGGCTCGTTAAGTGGATGACACTTTTGTCGTTGTCAAAACATCTGATATCGGGTACCTCAAAGATTTACTGAACTTGATTGATCTAAGCATCCCATTCACGAGGGAAGCGGAGAGAAACAACCAACTACACTTCCTGGATGTCCTTGTGCGGCGGTGTTCAACTGGACTACTGCAAACCACAGTATTCAGAAAGGTTACCGACACAAACCAAGTGTTACAATTCAACAGCAATCACCCCATGTGTCACAAACGCATTTGCGTTCGTACTCTTTTCAAAAGAGTTGAAACCCACTGTAGCACTCCCGCGGACAGAAGAGTTGAACAAAAATACCTTTATGAACTCTTTCAAGCCAATGGATACCCGATGTCATTTATCAAAAGCAGCAGGCGTCGAGTGAACAAACGACAGCCGATGCAACAACAACAACCTGACGTCTGGAGGGCCATTCCCTACATAAAAGGAGTCTCTGAAGCAGTCTCACGACTGTTACAGCCCGCTGGAATGGGCATAGTCTATCGACGGGAGGCAACAATACGCCTGCGTGTGATGCAACCCAAAGAAAGACTGCTCCCTACCGAAACTTCTGCAGTTGTCTATAAGATACGTTGCAATGACGGAGACTGTAATTATGCGGGCGAAACAGGCCGAAAATTGCAGACCCGCCTACGCGAACACAAATGGGTGGGTCAGAAACTAGACCCTAACTCACAGCTTGCAGCACACATTGAGGAAAGTGGCCACAACTTCGACATTCAAGGAGCAACTATCATAGGCCGAAGAAACTCAAAAGCTGAAAGGCTGACATTTGAGGCATGGTACTCAGATGCCAACTCTGTCAACAGGCATCTAGACCACCCCGCGGCCTACAAAGTTTTGTGCCATTATATAAGCGAAGGACGAAACAAAGTCACGCCTAACGTCAGAATTGAAAACGGCCAGGAACCCGCTAAGAACTGGCCAGAAGAGGAGGCAGGATCACCGAGACCCTCTACCCTGGGGACAAGGCGTTACACAAATTACTGTTCATGACCCCGAACGACAGCCATCTTCACTGACAGTTAATTAGCGTTTACCACTATAATTGCCCCTCTCCCCCGCGCCCTCAATCCTTCTGGTCGATGTGTCCGTTCCCTTGACGACCGCTGACATTTAATTGGCATTTGGCCACTATAGTCACCCTCGTTTTGGTTGCTGCTTCTTATCTCTGAAGATGTACTCCTGTAAGAGTTCGAAAGCTCAGGACAATGAACAAATTGATCCAGTGCTCGACAAGTCTTATTCCTTATCCATACCTGAAACGCGAACCTTTTCATTCATTCGGGAAAGGATAGAGTCTCCATTTCATTTCAGGAAGATAGAAATTATAAGAAATAAAGCCGCAAATCTGTGCAGCTTTAGCCGTTATTCGATCGGCGTTAGGCGAAAGATCTAATTTATTGGTGAAGCTTAAACCTAAGTCCTTGATGTTGGAACATTCAGTCTTTGGAAAACCTTGAAAAACAACATGTCGTTGCAGCCTTTTAGGCCCAAAGCACATGTATCGACACTGAGAAGGTGAAAATTCCATCTGCTATGTTGAGCTCCACGCAGAAAGAGCATTCAAATCTGAATGAATTTGTTCCAAGCATCACGTGGTCGCAGAGTTAAAGAATGATTAAATAGACTTAAGATCATCCACATAAGTAAAAAATTCAAAGTGTTTAGCACTCAATGAAATATCATTTATATAAAGCGAGTACAACATAGGACCTACTAAAACCTTTTGTTTTCGATTAGATAGATATGAGCTGATAATGTCAGTGTGCCTGAAGAACCCATATCCAGTAATTATGAATGCTAGTATGTTCGGCAGCTATTGAAAAGCACCAATGATCCATGTATTTAATTTTGTCCCGCATTGTCTGTCTGCTTTGTCCGTATTTTCAACTTTGTGTTCCCGGTCTCAGATGGTAACAGACAGATTTTATACTAGACGAATGAAGGCAGAGTAAGCCCGAAACATTTCGAAGTCTTTTTACCTTCCCCCCCCAAAACCGAAAATAACGCCATGAAATTTGCACAGCGGAACTTAATTGTTCCTTGACTAGATCGGTGAAACTTCTGCATTCAACCATAAAATTGTATTCTGTCAGAGATTTGTCAGAGCTTGGTCTTCAGCTGATGGAATTTTGCAGAAGGTTTAATCGTCGACATCAGCTTTGTCGCCGGCTGAGTCGATTAGACGAGACTCGGCCACCGCGTCAGCGATTGTTCCACGGTAATACACGTGGTAATGCTGCATGACAGACAAAAAGTGTTCCACGGGGCTACACATGGGCTTGCCGCATGATAGTCAGGGGTTGATCGACGGCAACACACAGAGTAGGGCTGCATGATAGACATCATAGGACAGCTTCTGTCCATTTAAGGAGCACGTTTGTCAGAAATGCCACAAACGAGGTCATAAGGAAGACCACTGTCGGGCAGGCCAACCCTCCAAATCAAGGCCAAGCGACAGGAAGATAAGAAGTTCCAAACGCCCTTCATCAATATCTTTATAAGGCGAAGGAAGAGAAAACATAGAGCAAATCCGATTATTCTGTTCAAATGGATTGACCAAACATTGGTGCGGATCCAGGATAAGAACAGTACGACTGCCTTTCAGAGAAAATGGCTGATGGTGATGTTCGTGTACTGGCTGGCACCCACTCCTAGAATTCTCAAAGTCAGTATTGCTGTGTGCTATTTGATGTCCTTTATTTCACCACACTGCTTCGCATTATAAGGTATCGGTAATAAGCTAAAGTTCTGTTCATCAATTGATAACCATAAACGTTTACTTATTCGCTGTAAGCATTTTTTGAATTTATTTCGGTCTCTGAATGAATTTGCCCTTCGCGGTACTAAATAAATAGATCCGACGGCCCTCAATGGTCCTTTTTTGCCGTCGTCTATAGCGCTGCATTCCACTTCGTGTATCGAACAAATAAAGCGAACGAAGGAATAACTTTGGATGGTTTAATATCTGCTTTTTTACTTAATCTCCTCAATATGTGAAGTCTGGTGTTCTCGTAGTTTTCTGAAACGGTACATCTTGATAACTGTCAAAGTGTACCCCACCGCGTTCTTCTTTCTAAAAGCACGTTTAGTGACAAAGCAAAATATCTAAGTGGAGAGGGCCTAGAATCTCGATAAGACTGTGCTAGCCATTTTCGACGACAGGGGACTGAATGTGACTGGGACTGAATGGGACTGAATGTGTTTGTGATGTGTAGCATAAAAGTATTTACGCATATCAAGTGCACCTCGGCAGGAGGTAGACTCGTTGACATCAGTTTTGTCGCCAGCTGATTCGATTTGGCGGCCTTCCCATCCGATGTAATCATAGAAGACAGCAGCTTTGTTGCCAGCTGATTTAATTTGGTGGCCTTTCTGTCTAATGTGATCATCAGGGACCACCCAATTATCTGCATACACATGGTTTTGCTGCACGTTAGACAGTGAGTGTTCCATGGGGCTACACATGGGCTTTCTGCATGATAGTCGGCGGTTTTTCGACGGCAATACACAGAGTGGGGCTGCATGATAAACAGCCTTGGACAGCGTCTGTCCATTTAAGACGCACGTTTTCCAGAAATGCCACAAGCGAGGTCATTAGGAAGACCACTGTCGGGCAGGCTAACCCCCCAAATCAAGGGCAAGGGACAGGAACAGGAGAAGTTCCAAACGCCCTTCAGCATACTCTGGCCCAAAGTCCAACTCAATCCTAACCACATTCAAGATTGAATTTTACGCAAGGAGGAAATATCTTACGGTTACCATAAATGGCAGAACTGTACGCCTCCAACTGGACACGACATCAAACATCAGCCCCGTCTCCAAACACACTTGGCAGATGATTGGACGGCCTTCAATGATCACATCGGATAAAAAGGCTATGAATGTTTCAGGCGGATTCCTCCAGCTCACGGGTGAGCTTGAATGTGACCTTTTTCTTTGAGGGCACTTATTTCAAGGGTACATACTACCTAACCACCTGTCGGAAGCTGGATTTAATTGGCCTTGACTGGATCGAGAAACTCGGTTTCCTGGAACTGCCACTCAACCGCATTTGCAATAGAGTGCAGTCAACTTGGTCTTGTCCTGCCAAATCAACTCAGCTGGCGGCAAAGCTGACGTCAACCCTACAGGCGAATATTGGAGCCTTGGGCACCGCTACAACAAGTTCAACCTGCTAGAAGGCTGCTTGTATGTGATAGATGCAACCTAGTTTTAAGCCGAAGTCAACCCACTCTAGTGGACTGACCTGAAAATGCCCCACTCTGCAAATGGACAATCAGCAGTATACAAATACTTAATTATTGCCGAGAATATTCCGATTATACTTTTGGAAAGTGAATTGATAAGCGTATGATTTCCCTGTCTCCAATGTGTTTGCCTACATATTTGGGTTACTATCAGACCACTTTAAATTGGAGGAGAAGTAGACTGCGACTCATGGACAGCATTTGGATGTGTCTTGTGGTGGGAAGATTAACCACACTCTTCGCACCAACACCAACTAGATGACACTTGTTGACAGATTATAAATATGGCATGGCTGTCCCATAGCAGCTAGCGGATATCAGCTGAGATATGCACGTCGAATTTCGAACTGGGTCACATAAAAATTATTTTCGTGCACTAATTTCCTCGCAAATGGACCAAGGAAATGCGGAAACTAGAGTTCCCATACCACGATGCTTAGGGGCCCCAATAATGAGTCGAAACCCTCAGCAGCAATAGGGCTGCAATTCAATCCCGTTGTTTTAGAGAAAAGCTAGGCGAACGCCTTTGAACAGCTTATTGGTAAAGGAGTGGCTAACTTTCAATTATAAATAGTCATTTACGTATTTGCAGACGAAAAGTGAGCTGCCCCCTTTTAGTCGCATAGGTCATTATTAATTCGGGAACAGCATATTGGCATATTTATTTGATGCAAAAGACAAGAAAAGTAGGCGGAGCATAAGTAAAAAGAGCTAACAGTCGTAAAAGAACACTCTAGGCATTTTTTGTAAACTATAATAATTTAATTGCGATGTGAGGGATTTTAAGGAAAAAAAACTATCGTTTTGACTTTCAGTTAATACCTTTGTTGTCCTTATAGAAAATAATTACGTAACATTAGTTATCTGTATCTGCAAAACTGAATCCTTTACTTTACTTTACTTTATAACCCCACGCACTAGAAAACTAATTCAAATAGGAATCGAATGCACTTACAGTGACTTCAGTCTCAGGTTTTATCTTTTAGTGATAAAGATCAACTTGCAACTATGTAAACAACGTCTACTGGGCAGCAGCCAACTTGTCCAAAGACCATTCGAGTCAGCAAAACCAGTTCTTAAAACGGCGTGGCTTACCGACTGAACGACATACCATTGAAGGAAGTGAACGCCCAGAAAGACTTAGGGGTCTGGATCACGTCCTCGCTTAAACCCTCCCTGCATTGCACAAAGGTAGCCAAGTGCGCGATGTCGATCCTATACCTCATCAAACGAGCTTTTTATACCTAAAATGAAGAGTGCTTCACAAAAGTCTTCGGAAAATTCGTACGACTGCATCTAGAATCCGCTATCCAAGCTTGAAGACCCTGGGCCACGAAAGACGTCAACATCCTGGAAAAGGTACAAAGGTGCGCAACCAAACTTGTTATGGGACAGGGCTCGCAGTCTTATGAAACATGGCTGTTGAATCTCAACCTGTTCACATTGCGCTACAGGCAGCTTCGGGGGGACCTGATACTAGCATTCCGCGTATTACGTCTTCAAGTCTGCTGTCTTATATAAGGGGATTTCTTCGAATTAGCAACAGCCACGAATTTGAGGGGTCATCCTCTCAAATTAAAGGTGACAGGAACCAGGCTGGACGCTCGGAAACAAATCTTCGCAAAAAGGGTGGTTGGAGCGTGGAATGCGCTTCCCCAGGACGTCCTTATGTCGGAATCGGTAGAGGGTTTTAAGTGAAAACTGGATCGATATAGCAGTGCGCGCTAGAGAACGAGCTGATCGTAGCTGACAATTTACAATAATAATACTACTTTCAATTTTTCACTAATATTCGTTTTTATATCCATTCACGTTTGCTATTTTATAACGCCCTCCCACCCATAGCCTCATGCGAAGGTCTCTGCGGTCTACCCTACTTGGCTATCTGCGTACCGTAGCAGCCAGACCTGACGGCCTAAACACTCACCCTTGGTTCGACCTTCAGCGGGCTGTCGACGATCTTGACGGATGCCTCTGTTTTTTCAATTCCGTTGGCGGACTCTGCAAACAGCAAGGAAGAATCAGGACGTGGCTTCCACACGGTGATGATCCTGGGAACCTTTGCAATGCCCCGTGGGATCCCCACCCCTTTTCTCCGATATCCCACTTACACGCCCACAAGAGCGACAGTTTTCTCCTAAAAATCCCTGAGGAGTTTTTTCACTGTCTGCTCCTATTTTTCCATCCCATGACAGAGGACATCTGGCCTCGCCAACAGTATAAGAAACAAATTTTCTGTACCCACTACACATATGTACAAAAAGGGCACTGAAAGGAATTTTTCCTTCATATCCCTCAATAAACTGATACTGATAATGAATACTGATACATACCTATCGGGTAGTACGTGTCCCGAATAACGTCACGAAAGTAGTTCATGGTTTTTAACAGTGGTACGTTGGTAAAACGGTGATGGTACATCCGAGGAGAACATCTTTAAGCCATTAGTGTTCAAATATGCAAGAGTTCGAGGATCAGGTATAATAGTCCTTTCGTCATCGCCGGAAGAGGAAGAAGCTGCGATTTCTGGGACCAGGTTTTAATTTAGCTGACGTTTCAAAAGCCTTCTCGCTTCCATTGCCCCTTCTTCATCTTCCTCTTCCGGGGATGATGAAAGGAATACAACTGTTCATATTCTGTATGAAGTCAACCAACTTAAATGTGTTTTTCATGCGGTTTTAGCTTTTCTACAAGACACTTTGCAATGATGGGGTAAGGAGAGTTTCTCGTATCAAAGATAGAATGCAAGGATAGGCCCTGTTTATCGAGTTTCGGATGGTCATAAATTCTGGATGTCGTCGTGCCTGCAGGTCTCAGTCTTTCAAGCTTCTTCAGTCTTGACTCGAAGCGAAAATAGAATTCCAGATTGAATCACAGAGTTGACACTAATAAAGCCTTTCAGGTTGTCTGCCGGATTCTAGCTAAGTTTTCCAAATTCCTATGCCAATGGGTGCTAGCAACAGCCTAGGCAGTGGCTATACGACTAGAAAATCCACTGCTGTGCTACCAGAAAACGCTAGCACTGTGGTTTCTGGTTGATACTCCGGTTTTAGAAGCATAGCCTTTTACACAGGGAACTAAAGAGGGTTGCTTTGAAGACCAACATGTTCAACAACCGCTTACTTACAAATTTAGAGTAGGGTGAATTTCCACAATCTTCCAATTTTTCGTGCGCCCTACGTGGGTCAAGTAGGGATCGGTGATGATATTGAAGTGTAGAGGACTCTTCAGCAGGCCAACATGAACAATACCCACTAAGGAAAACTGCCTCTTCAAATAAAGCGTGGGAATAACCGCCTACTTCCAAATTTTAACGAGGGTGAATATCACAAATCTTTCAATTTTCGCTCGCCCGCCATCATATCAGTTGGGGCTGTTGATGCTATTAAAAAATGTACCTCAGTGACCTTGCCAAAGGTCAACGAACATCAGTGTAAACGTGTCACTTCCTTAATTTACGTGAATATTGCGCGCTGATTTGTCCCCTAATATGCCCCACCCATTCTTCTCCTTATTGGAGTGAAACGCGCTTCGCGCGCACTGTGGGCACCCCATGGTAGGTTCTTACTGTCTTTTAACGCAATTTTCATTGAAGGCGTTAGCGTAAGTTGTCGCTGGCAGGCCGGCAACCGGGGGGAGCTGCATCGACAGCTTGTTGCCATCAATTCCCGCTTCCATGTAACCGTGAGACATAGCAAGCGCATGCACAGGACGAGCAGGTAGAAAGATGGACAGTTGAGCTTGATGATCTAGATAATGCAAAGGCATAATTATAATTGTACTTGGTAGTTTAGCGGACATTTTTTCGCGGAATTTTGATCCTCAGAAAGGCTTTGAGTAGGAAAAATCTGCATGTTTATTCCATTTTACTTCAAGGCAGAATTGTGGCGAAATCGAAGGTTGCCAGATATCGAATGAATTTCCTTTTCCATTTCATAAAACAGAGCTTAACATTTTGTCTTGATGCTTTGGGCTATGGAAGAAGATGTTTAAAATACATCCCGAACAGAACCCGAAAATATATTCCTAAGTTTATGAAAATCGGATTAAGGCAAGTTTAGGGAATCGCATTGTTTTGAGAAACAAGGGAAATTTATTTTTTAAGAATAATATTCGATTACTGTCTTCAGATTTTCTCATATGACGCACTTACAAGTTTTGATTTTGCTGTTTTATATCGAAGGTTTTTGATCCTACAGGCATCTTTTTAATCATGTACGTGGAGATATAGAACAATTTCCAGTCAAAATTGGATTATTTCCTTTGAGTCAAAAACTGGTCCAAACTCTCCGTTTTCACTCTGTCTTTAATCGTTAGCTGAATATCTAAATATTGTGTTTGAAAAGAAAAAGCTCATTAAAGAAAATGTTCTAATGGATCTCTAACATAATAGTATCAAGCTCTTGCTGTGAACGTTATTTCTGCTCAACAATGAGCTTTGATGTTTTACGTGGTTTATCAATATGACCTCAATACCATTTTCATACCAAAATATCCAAAAGGCCATGTTCAAGGTAAATTCTGTTTAGTGAAATCGTATTTTTAAGGTTTCGCTATACATGTCAAACAGAATATACATTTTTGTGAAAAAGCTTGTTATCAGTTAAAATCATGAGGAATTTGCCCTACTTTAAACGACGATATGAAACGAAAGGCAATCAAGTACAGACAGTTGACGAAAGAATAGTTAAATAATTATAATGAAACTGGCATGCATGCAATTTCACCTGAAGATAATAATTACATTTATTCGTCAAATTTATTGTGATTTTCACGTCCTCGGAACTTGAGGTTTTTCTAAAAATGATGGTATTTTTAAAATTAACTGTTAGCAATTTTATCATTACTTTAAAGTTATAAATTTGTCTGAGGTTGTGTACTATTTTAAAGTTTTCGAATGTGTTAATGGCGATTTGCAAGTGCCTATCTATTTCTTGAAATGTGCGGCACTTTACATGCATTTCGATCCAAACTGTATATCTGAGACCAGGCCAAACAGAGGAGACAAATGTGTGGCTAATGAACCTTGGCCTTAATCTCATTATTACATTTTTTCTGCACCTGCAGAGTTTTGAGTACAAGGATCTACTCCAAGAGACGAAATAATTTCCGAGAAACTTAAAAAGTCATAATGAAGCCATGTGACCACTCTTTTCCGTCATCTTCGCTAATATGGTGCATTTCATCTACTGGTTTGGCAGCCCATTAGCTGGACTTGGGAACCTCATTAGCGCCGCACTTGTTTGCAGACCATTGTTTACTTTTGCCAGAAGATTTCTAACGGTGCATCCATGGACAGGTCCCCATCCCCAAGCCTACCTGCATGCAATCTGCTTTTTGAAGCACTGAAGACAGGGTTCCCAAAATGATTAAAGTGCCGCAAAGCCGGGGGCCGTTTATACGCACGAAATTACCGTCAGCACTTGGCAAGAGCGCATTAATTGGGTTTAGCGCAGTAGGTCGCTGAAGACTGAACGCGGGACATTAACGCACACATACAAAAAAAAACGCGACTGCAAGCCGACATGGCACGCAAGGTAGGATACTGCGCGAGCATTATTAAATCCCCGTTTATGCGCCTGTATTAGTCCAAATGGTGAGAGCCATTAGGACCAGCCGAAGAGGCTTTGCACGCAAGGTTTTCTTTCTGCCCTCAGGCTTTGTAGGGTGCCTTAGCGAGGCAGTATTGCAATTATATGCACTTTTTATATTTATGTAACAGGATAAAGAGGCTTTATTACACGACCCTGTAAAGTACTGCTCAAAAGACTGGCTAACAACTATAATATCAAGAGAATGCCTGATGTTAACTTGCAAATATTTTATCGAGTACAGTTTTTCAGGCGCAAATAGCCATCATCGTGCATAATGCTTACGATGAGCCTCCTTGCTTTGGCTCATTCAACTTCGTACCTCAAACAACGTGTCCAAAAATTATTTGGACCTCCTATAAGTTAAGTTACCAAGTTAATATTGAATATTAAGCAATGATGTTTACATCTACCTCAAACGCATTGGTTGCTGGTGTATGTTAAATAAACTTTATACTCAATATGTACCGTATAGCTTAGCAGCACAGATACAATAGAAAACTCTAAACCTGTATAAACAGTATCTCAAGATTCTGATTGCATAAACCTCAGAGGACACAGATTGAGCTATAGGTATATTGAAACGAGTGGAAGTTGCTAAAACTGTAGGTGTACCTATCGGGACGGTCAAGTATTGGTGGTCACAGTACAAGCGGACAGGAACCCTCACAAAGCACGAATGTGGAAAACAACACATTTTTGGGAGAATTTAAAAGATGACTATTGCAAAATCCATTGGTAAACTAAGACGGAGCACACAGAAGCTTGCAAATAAACTGGATGCTTAAGGCCTGAAGGGCTCTAAGTTCCTTGTGCACCGGTTTGGGTGTTTCCGCCTATAGCAGATGGAAAATACCAAGAGCAACAGAAAACAAATAACGGGGAGGATGACCTCCTGTAAGATGATATGAAGGTGGACGGTAGAGAACTGATAAAAAGTGGTTTTCTTTGATGAATCATCGTATGAACTGTTTCATCTGCAAAACGCAAGAAAGTACGTTTTCTTGGGTCCAAGTCGTAACGTGGTTGAGAATGTGGAACTCCCAAAGTTAAGCCATACAGTCATAGTGTGGGAAAAAGGCTTCTTTGGAGGTCTGCCTGACCACTACAGGGTCAACAAGTGAATGGTGAGGATTATACAGAGGAGATCTTAAAGCAAAACCCGGTTAAAAGATTGGAAAAAATGTGTGAGCAGCTTGTAATTTAAGGACAATCTTGTTTCGGATATGCCAAGGATTGTTTTTACGCAGGAGGGATTCACAACACATACAGCTCTGGAGAGCAAGATGTTGCTGTCACAGAAAATTCCAGATAAATGGAGGAAAGACATATCGCCATACATAACATGCATGAGGAGAAAGTGCCTCGTTCTAATACCTTTGGTGGATTGCAGAGGTCTCTGGAGACAGATCTCCTTGGAGGCCTTCAAGACTCTCATTCCTTCGATGTCACGTAGGATAGAAACTGTCGTAAATGCCAAAGGAAAATGTCCTGTTAAGTAAATTGTGAAATATATATTACTTTAGAGATCGTTAGTGCGTTATTAGGATGCAAAGAATTTCGGAAAACCTCTTATTTTACACGGGAGGCGTCATGGATAGCGGCAGACTCAGTGGTTGGAAGGTGCTATGACCATTTTGAATTTAATTTATTACGATAAATACGTCTTCTGCTCACTATGATTTGCCAAGAGAAGGCCGAAAGCGAGAAAGGGGGCACAGTTTATTCAGCTTAATAATGAAGACCGCAAAACAAGATGGTCATGGGGAAAGCGAGTTTTACTCATGAATTTTAAAGTAGGTAACGCATGCTAGTCGTCAGGTTTAATGAAAAGCGGGCAATGGGATTTTGGCACTCGAACCTTTGGTGGGGGAGGCAAAGAGAAAAACGCTCACAGTCAGGATAGCGGATAAAATACCCGCAGAACAACTAAGTAACGTTGAGCAAAAGATGACTCGATCGCTGGGAAATATTTTTATTTGCCTGACATTTTGACATCCGTCGGGGATTCATCATGAGAGACATTAGCAGAAAATAGTAGCAGAAGCGGGTAATATATGCATAGGGGTTTGCAGTATTTATAGGACAGAGTCAGTACTGCAAACATGCAGCAACAATTAGCATTAATTACCTTAATGTGCGTTGATTCTTTTTTGGTCGGCATGTGGGCTCTGACCTGTTGAACTTTCATCACGGGCGGTGGACTGTGGCGGGATGATTGCCCGGCCATCTGGCCATCTGGTATTTGCGTAGGACGACGTGATGGCGACTTGCCTTGGCACAATTGAGTCTCAGCACCGAATATGGATTGGGTAAATCGTTGCAGTTGTTTATGGATAGGGGACCCGTGAACCATGACTCAAGTGATTCTCGGCTCACTCGATTGTCCCCTCTTGCGAGAATTTCAGCCCCATTAAATGTGAATGTGTGGCCGGGTATCTTCAAATACGCCGCAACTTAAGAACGTCCAACAGGTCAAAGTCCGCATGCCGACCAACAAACTATCCACGCACAAGAAGGCAATTAATGCTAATTGGTGCTGCATGTTTGCACTAATGACTGTGTCCTATAATAACTGCAAACCCCTGTGCATCCATTACCCATTCCTGATGATGTATGTGCGACGGATGCCGAAACTTCAGGCGAATAAAAATATTGTCGCAGGGATTGAGTCATCTTCTTCTCAAGTATTTCCTAGGACTCATATATCTGCTTGCATAAGCAACGTTTTTTACCACCTATCATGCGCTAGTTGTCCTTGTTTTTTTCGTTGGCCAAACATGGCAATGTCTCGGGACTTGCATCCATGAGTGGGACCCCTTATCACTCGTATTTGCTTCATCTCTCGAGACTGACTACTGCTTTAGGTTGGACGGCACCGAGGCGGTTGTCATGTCTAACACGAGACAACCGGGATAATTCCTCGAAGCTTGACTAGCATCAACAGACATGAGGATCTCGATTCACGCTTTGATAGTTGACGTGCACGGTTCACTGACTCGCAAAAGTGGAACTGCACCCACGCAACCTCCCCCTGACACGTTGCTCTATCTCACTTTTCATCACCCCTTCCCTCCACTCCCCTCACACCAACACTAACTGTGACTGGTTTATCCTCCTCCCATCCGTGAACCCCTGTCTCCTTGCCTTCCCCCACCCAACGCTCTGGTGCGACAATCCCATTCCGCAGTTTTAATTCAGTCTGACGACGAGCAAGTGTTGCGTGCTTGAAAATTCACAAGTTAAACACGACTTTGCGAAGACTGTCTTTCTTCTCAATATTTTATCTCATAATGCAAACTACTCCACCTACACACGGAAGAGTAAGTCAGCATAAATCTATGCAGACTTTAAAGTGCAAAATAAAGGAAACGACGGCTATTTGTTAATGCGTGCTGAATGCTTAATTTCGTCAGTTTTTGAAGAAAAGGCTTTCTGAAGCAAAAAATGTGATCTGTTCTTCTTCTGAACTGCTTCCTGGAACCCTCATATTAACCTCTGTTGGTGAAAAGCTTTCTGTTCATTATAGACCGTAACTGATGTAGTCAAGAATGGGCGGAAAAGGAACGGAAGTAGTAGTTTATGTAGACCCATTCATTCATCCTTACTCCCTGCATGTTTTCCTACAAAAACGGTGGCTATAGAGTTTTGTGCGTGTGGAATTAGGACACGCAGTGGTATATGTTTCAATAAAAGCTAAATGCATTTTTATTTTACTGTATTTAGAAGTGTCGTTGATTTATATCTATAGATTTGCGTAATCTGTACTATCGTTTAACTTATTGCAGTAAAAACCGATTATCAAATATGCAGGTTTTTTGAATTTGGCGAAAAATTAAAATAGTCGTTATAAGTTCGGCTACCTGAGGTCCAACTGACCATTCTGGAGTTAGATCAGTATTGTCCGCGGCGTGAAGCGCCGCGCACGCATTCAATTTACATACGGATTAATTAACTCCCAGCAGTCGCGGGAAGCAACTTCAACTACATTTTTTCACTTAACACTAACTTCTGAAAATTTCTTTCTCTGCCTATTTCCCCACCCCACAAAAAACTCTATAACCACCGTTTTTTGCAGGACAAAATGCTGGCACTAGGGGTATATGAATGAGCCTACATAAGCGTCATTTGTTGGGAGCTCTACCAAAGAGCAAAAGCGTAGTCAACGCAGAGATAATTTTAGGTTCTCTTATACCCATTACGTATACTATATAGGCAGAAAGCTGCAGCATACCATCTATGTGCATAATATATGGAATGTGTCGAATCACGCGCGTCCGTTAGACTTTGTCCAATCTTCGCAGCAAAGTAACTGACGCCTACAGAAGACAATGAAGCCAAAACTTTCTACTTCTACTACTACTACTACTACTACTACTACTACTACTAATACTACTACTACTACTACTACTACTACTACTACTACTACTACTACTA
>JAYGXS010000009.1:19753283-19817764 GCA_036362985.1 Ligula intestinalis | reverse complement strand
ACTACTACTACTACTACTACTACTACTACTACTACTACTACTACTACGGAGTGATTCGGTAGTTGTGCAACGCAATTAAGTCTGTTGTGTTACCTATAAGCTAGTGTTGTGATTTGCGTTAGCGCATATGCTATCAGTACAATTGTAATATGTAACACATATGCACGCGATTTGTCTCCTGTCAATGTGCAGTGCATTTCTGACCGTCAACAGTGCCCCAATTTAATGAAAACAGAGAACATTTGCATTTGCTCCTACATCAGGCCAATCTGGAGATTTTTTGATATAAATCCGAGGCTGGATGAAGGGGCCACACGCGTTTATCGGGATGCAACCTCATACGTATCGTTCAACGTGGCACTTTTAGGTGCAGGCTTACGCTGCGCCATCCACCTGTGTCTAACTCCCGTACACAATGTTTGATCAGTTAGAACAACAGGCCAGTGTTTGCGGGAAACAAGGCAAACGCTGCTGTAATCAGGACGCCAAGCATGAACTTATCCGAATTAGTTGAACCAAGAGTCACATTCCTTGCTGGGACCAAGAAGATATGAACTCTAGCGTTGGCATAATCAGCATCATCTCTGACAAATGGTGGCGTCAGTTCCAGCACCAGTACTACGAGACTTCTTGCCCAGATTGAGGGGATATGACCCAGTGCTGACTTTAATCAGCGTCAGTTCTGATTAACAAAACAGTCGGTAATATTACCGGCAAGTACTAACGCTAAGCTACAACCTAGTAAGTAGTATCAGAAGTAGCACTAGCAGTTCTGGTTTACTTAAGTCTGGCTAGATACTTACTAAGGGTGAGGTAAGATTATATAGTAAAGTCGTACCAGCGCAAAAAGGCTACTGTCTTTTGAAAATAAGTTAGGCAGTAGTTCGGCTTGCACGTATCGGCGCAGTAACTGAGGTGTTTTGGAAGTCTGCCAACTAACTGTCTAATTTGGACTTCCCAGGACAGAAAAGAAGTTCACAATGGGTCCTCCGTATTACAACCCCTATGCTTTTTTCACTGACTCGGAAACCCATTTAAATCCCATTCTTTGTGCAAAGAATAGGCTACCGCATGAGTACCGGGTTGTGTATGGTGCGTGTAGAGGAAATGTTCACAATTCTCAAACACTGCGTGTGAGCCCGTTTCCAGGCCTTCTGACTTTTCTCAATATCTGGCATGGAGTACTAAGAGTCAGGGAAGAGAGTTGGTGTGGCTCGCTGATTAGAGCAGGGGTATGGAAATGCATCCCGTAACCATTCAATGAATTTCCATTTTGTAGTGCCATAGCTTGTGCACAAGTATGTTATCACAATCAAATAATTCTTGCACAAATCCCCACTCTTGCACCCAAAAGCCTGTGGTGCACAAAGATGACATTAGCATTTAAAGTGGTAATTCCGCTGTTTGGAGTACAAAAGACAACATAAATATTGAAATATTTGCAACGAAAAGCTCTTCCGTTAGCTAAATAAAATTGATTTTTGAAACCTAAACAGAGATGACGGCAAAACCGTTTCTATGGTAGGTTCCAATATGTATCGCTCTGCCATTCAAAACATATTTTTATGAGCAATTAGCACCCGAAAGCACGGTTTTATGTGACAGCAACCTCTCAAAAGTAATTTTTGCTTGACGGAGAATTGAATTGGTTAACATGAATTTTATACTGACGTCATTTCATTACTTGCACACAATTGCTTAGTTCCATCACCTGTTTCTTACGGTTTTGCTACGGGTGCTTCTCTTGGAGGTGCAAAAGAAATGTATTTACTGTCGAAACGACTCTTTGTAATCAGGACGCAAATTATAGGGTCTTAAACGTGTGATTTAAAATTAAAAACTTTGTCTGTGCCAGTTCTGTTGCAAAAGACATCTTAAATAGGGGCGGGGCCAGGCTTTGCGTTGTTTTTGTCTTTTTGGACGACATACAGCACCCCTGTGAGTTAAAAACAGATTTTTACGTTCTCTTCTAAACACAGTCAAAATTGTTTGCAGCATTTATTGAAGCGAGAAAAGCTTGTCAGGTTATTTTACCATAGTGACTGATGGATGTGCAAGCGTTGTGTTTTATAGTCAATAGTATCCACTTTATAAATGACCAAAGCTTCACCACACTGGCTTAACCGAAAACAGGGTGTTAGGAGTTTCATACGCGGACTACGAACACACCGCAGAAGCTTGCCCCCGAGGCGGGACAAAGAGCGCGCTGGAGATCAATCAGTGGCAACAATCATTCGAGAAAGCAATTCGGGGTTTTGTACACAATAAACCCTCCTCCAACTATTGTTTTCCTCCTTGGGCATTCCAAAGGGCATAATTCGACGGCGAAACACGCCAGATGTCACCGTTACGACAATTGAAAACTACCACCGGAGACAGCAACTCCTGTTTTTTTTTTCACAATAAAACCTCCTCCCGGTGGATTTCAAAGCTACGCCCTTCTAATTATGTTCTTCCTCGGGAAATCTAAAGAGCGTAATTAGATGGTGACATACGTCAGATGCCACCTTTAAAACACTGGTGGCGCAGGTGATATTATTCTCCTGGACGTAACACGCATGAGTGACGCACATTCCACCATTTGTAATTCCGCGGAGCAATTGCTGTTTTACATCTTTGGCAACACTACTAATTGTCACCCCTAAAAAGTGGCGTCGGACATCTCACCATTTCTATAATCGCGGAAAAAAATGCTGACTGTCATGCAGCACATTACAAGCGTAGGTGACGCCCATTCAACCATGTGCATTTCTGCGGTAAAAGTTCTGACTATCATGCAGCATCAACAGGCCTCCGATTATTACATCTTGCAAAACGGCCATAGATTTTCTCAGCTGTTACCATAAGAACAGGCCTCCGATGGTCACATCGGGCAAAAAGGCTATGAATATCCCTCACTTTATTAACATTAATTAAGGCCTCTGATGAGTACATCGTGCAAAAAGACTACCAGTGGTACTGAAGGATTTCTATGGCTCACGAGTATTCAAATCAGAGCAACACGCTACCCAACACAAAGGAGGGAAGGGTAAGGAGTTGCACAAACGGACTGTGAGGACACCACTAGTCCGCTTCAAATGCCGGGGCTTGCCCCGAGGGGGTGCAAAGAGCGTGCTGGAGATCAACCAGCGACAACAGCCACCCGAGACAACAACTTCGGGTTTCGTACATATTACACCCGCCTCCGGGTGCATTAAAAAATTATGCCCTGCTGATTGTGTTCCTCTTTGGGGATTCACAAGGGCGTAATTCGACGGTGACACCACGAAATGCCACCGTTGAAACTCAAAGTGCCACCGTTACAACAATTTATGCGATAAAAGATGGACAGATAAAGCATTTTTCTGGCTCAAGTAATAGACAACGTTCTTATTTATGAACACAACTGCTATATGGGCGTATTATACGGGTACGTTGGCAAAGGAGGAGGGCCGTTTCCAGGATGGAACGTGTCTGTTAGCCAGTGGCAATGAAAATTAATATTCATTCACACCGTAATCTTTTAAGTGAGGTGTTTTTGTCAGCACTGAGGTAGACCGCATCCCATGACCGTAGATTCACTGCAACCTACATGCTCTTCGAAACCTAGGCATTAGCACAATCAAATACTCCTTGCGTCTGACGTTTCGAAATCCGTCTCGGATTCGTAATCAGAGATAATAGCCGAAACGGGTTTTTTTTCCGCGAGAGTTGCAATATATGTAGGATAGGTCACTCTGCTACTGACATCTTGTGACAATAAACAACTCCTTTATGAAGAATAGTTGCCTACTTGTGTGCTTCTTGCTTGGGGACCAGCGTAAAGGCCATAACCTACTAAAAGTACATCACACCTGGTAAAACTGGACGTGATAATTCCGTCAGCAATGTGAAAGCTCCCTTTAAATAGTCTGGTTTAAAATAGGCAAGCCTTGAATCTGAGACTGAGGCAGCTTCTTTATAAAAATCAGATGAAGGCCCTTAGGCAATTCACTCAAACAGAAAATGGTAGGCATTGAAGCCAACCGGGTTGCTTACCGTTACTGAAAGCAGGTCTCCATTCGGTAGCATTTCATCATACGATGCAGTATGTTTGACCCAATTTTGCACAGCTTCCTCATGAACCCGTGGTGCAGCGTTAATTCACAAGAAGTTATCACGTTACACAGACTGTTATAGGCAACATATAAGTAGGCCCCCGGTTGGAAAGATGCTCGTCCCACTGTGTTTTGGAGCTCAATTTAGAGCCATCGTGGGCTGTCTTATAATGAATTGTATGCAAGGATGGAACAGAACCAAGAAATACAAAAAACTGCTGCATAAGATTGGATCCCCTTTTTAGGATATATGCCTATTTGTTCGCTAATGGCTTAATGGCTGGCGTATGGGCCGTGACTTGCTGAAGTTGCACCACCCGTAATGAAATTGGACATGCTAACTGCGTCGGCAATGCACAATTTCTTTTTGACTAGTTACGTTCAAACGCTGCACAACCTGAATCCACGATCAGATCAGTATCTCTTTAAGGCATCAGATCAACGCCTTTGGACGATTTACATAAAAAGAGGAGTTACGCAGTCACCAATTGAGTGGATTCCTCTAAGGAAACCTGGTCCTTATTAAGTAGCCTCTTATTATACGATTCAATATTTTTGAGCCAATCTTGCAAGCTTTGTAATGACCTTTTGCGACAGCCCTATCCTACGCCAACCCAGCATGCTAAACAGGCTCCAGATGCCCTTAAAACCTACAAACGCACTAGTGAATAAATTCAATGGACATATGAAAAGTAGACAGTCCACTGACCTTTTTGAGAGAAATGCTCGTCCCACTGTACTGTGGATCTCAATCTACAGCCCACGCAGGCAGTCGCATAACGGCTTGCATTATATCATGCAATAGAACGGGTAAAGACGAGAATTGGTATGTGGGACTGGCTGTAACTGACTGATGATGGCGGATAAGTCATAAATGGTCATTCCAATCTTCTTTGTTTTTGTCGGGTCCACTGTATCATATAATACATCTCACAACGAACAGTGGAACGATCCTGTTACCATTAACAGATAGATAGCGGGAAAAGATGCCGTTGGTTTGAATGCATGCATTCTTCGTTTCAAGTGAATCGTTCAAAGGAATTGACTTAAATTTTCATAGAGTTGCCAATTGCGCCTATGATTTGATGGTTGCCATTTTACGCCGGAGAATCAAACGAAAGATTGTACACAATGGACACAATCTTGATAAGTCTTTGGTGATGTCTTGTCGAAAATGATCTAAAATTATTTTGTGACACTGAAAGTCTATCTCCAATAATGGAAGGTCTCACGTGATGTGCAATATAGTTGGCACGTTAAAGCCACCTTTAAGAAGTAGTAATTAATTCTGATAAAAACTACCCAAATTAGGCAAAAGCACTAAAATGTGCGTCGGATAGTTTGCAAGTGGGATACCTCTCTGGCACAGGAGAGAGTAGAAAAGCAGTGCCGAATATGGTGTGCGAATATGGTATGAAATTTAAATAATTCTCGAGCAAATCATCATCCTTGTGCCCTCAATCCTGTGGGCATTAGCAGATATAGTGACCAAACTATCACTAACGTCAAAATCTTGGGGACTGTATTACAGAGGCAAAAAGATATTGGCCTTTATTCAAGGCTAATCTCCGCCGTAAGCATAGCTGTATTATTTTTGGAATCCAAAAAATCTGGAATGGGAGCAAAACCACTTTTATGATGGGCTCTTTCGCATGTCACCGCGACGTTCAAAATACGACTTTCTGAGCAATGAATGCCGGCAGACACGGTTTCATGGGACAGTTAATCTTCCAAGAAGCAATGTTATCTTGACGGAAAATTAAATTGGTTAACGTGAATGTTTTACTGGCGGTGATGAGTGATTACACCACTTCTTCGCGATTGGCTAGTGCTATCGCCTATTTTCTATCGTTTTACAACTAGCATTTTTTTGTGAAGCATGAATAAATCGTTTTTTACTGCCGGAATTTCTCTTTGTAATTTGGGTTCAGTAATATGGCGCAGTAGTGCGGGACGCAAATTAAAGTGCCAAAAACGTGTGATTTCAAATTCTTAACTTTGCTTTTGCCAGTTCAGTTGGAAACGCCACCATAAAAGTAGGTGTGGCCAGCCTGTGGATGGATGAATAGCGGGCGATACACTGACCTGGGTATGGGACTTGCTCGTCTCACTATGCTTTAGAGCTCAATTAAAAGCCTTTGCAGACAGTCGCATATCAAATTGTATATATGATGAAATGGAACCCATAAGGAAGAGAATTTGCATCTGGGATCCAGAATGACTGGTTGATGTTTGCTTATAAACCAGAAGTGACCACTGCAGTATCCCATGTCTTTATCAGGTCCACTGCATTATACGATAAAAGTCGCTATGCAACGATCCCTGAGGATTCTGAATGGATCTCACAAATAGAGTTGGACGAGCATGTCTCCCAATACAATCGAACATGCGAGCCCCAGGAAGTAATTGAGAAGAAGAAAACGACCCGATCGCTGATACCAATTCTCAGGCTGCGACTCATTCGAGGAGACCCAGCCAAACATGCAAATTCGATGAGGCCAAAATTCTCGCAAGAGGTGACAATCGGGTGAGCCGAGAATTACTTGAGTCATGGGTCATGGGTCCCCTAATCCATCAACAAGTGCAATGATTTGCCCAATCCACATTCGCTCCTGCGACTAAATTTGGCCAAAGCAAGCCGCCACTTGTAGAACAGACAGGCCACCTCATGATCCTATGCCAAAACCACAGGGACAGATGGTCATTACTGACGCAAAGAATCAGTGCCCCCTCAAGGCAGTTACAATTTTTTAATGTACGCATAACTTTTAACGGCAAAACACTGTGCACATACAAACTGCTTCTGCTAGTTCTCTGTGAGTATGCCTCTGATGATGAATCCGCCACGGATTTCGAAACGTCAGGCCAATACACCTATTGTCTTAGCGATCGAGTCATCTTCCACTTCTCAATAACTTCTAATCAAGTCAGATTTCTGCCTGCTATTCTTGCCGAGTTAGTGGACTGAGGGGGCAGTTTTCGGCTTATTGTACTGCGAATATAAAAACCTGCGTGGGGTGCAGAAACTGCTTGAATTAGGGTTATCCCTGGTATGGCTGTGCATAAACGGTTCAAATATATCCAATGGTGTGATTAAAAGCTGCGAAATACAGGCATGTTCTTATAAGTGGGAAATGATACCGTTAGTGTGAATCAAGTGAATCACTCAAAGACTTTGACTTGATATCTGACAGAGCCGACGACTGCGCCTTGAATTTGTGGCTTACCAATTTAAACCAGATTATAAACCGATCGCCTCTTCAATATGGACTGAGTCTTGGGATATTGATTAGGATAGGTTATTAACAATTTGTTCTAGCCCCTTAATGGTTTTTACGGGACCGGATGTCGATGTTGGCTTATGGATGGCCTCACGTGATTTGCAATATAGTCGGCACGCGTAAGTCACCTTTAAACAAGTAGCAGTTAACACTGGTAAATCCACTTGAATTAGGCAAAGCCACTACAAGGTGCTAAAATGGTTTTGAAGTGGAATACCACTCGGACACTGACGAGCTTTTTAAAGCACTGCCGTATGTAATGCGCAAATATGGTATGAATTTTAAATAATTATTGAGGAAATCATCACAATGAGTCGAAACTCCTGTGGACATAAGCACATACAGTGGAATAAATATTGGCCTTCCTTAACCGAAAAACGTTGTCTTAAGCAAAAAAATTGATTTTTGGAATCTGAACGAGCTGGGACGATAGAAAGACCGTTTATATGGTAGGTTCTGCTACGCATCGGTGTGTCATTCAAAATACGACTTCGTGTAGCGATAATTGCGACAACAAATATTCAGTAAAATGTAATTTTGACTTAATGGAGAGTAAATTAGTTAACATGATTTTTTTCCCACTGGTGACGAGTCAATTCATCACTTGTAAACAATTGGCCGGTTCTGTGACTTGATACCTATGGTTTTGCTGCTAGTGCTATTCGTCGAAGCATGAATAAAATGTTTTGCTGTTGGAATTTCTCCTTTTAATTCGGGCTCCGTTATATGTCACAGTTGGTCGAAGCGCAAATTATAGTGCGTAAGATGTGTGATTTCAAATTATAAACCTTGCTTATGCAAGTTCTGTCGCAAGAGCCTTCTTAAAAATAGGTGTGTCTAGCCTGTGTGTTTTTTCTCCATGAACAATGCAACACTCTTTTGAGGTGTCGTTTGCTGCATTTGTCCAAACACAGTCAAAATTGCCTGCAGTTTTACTCAATCAACGCGAGCTTTTCAGATTATTTCTATATAAGCAAATGGCGGATGCGTAAGCTTTGGGTTTTATTGCCAATATACCGCTCTTTAAAAGTGGCTGATGTTTCGCCACAGTATCTTAACCGAAAGCATGTATGCAGCAAGATATTTACAGAAAGATCATTCCTGTGTAAGCCTAGTAACTGGCAATGAGCTTGCTTAGGAACACCTCATAGCTCGGCGTATAATACGGGCACGTCGGCAAAGGAGGAGGGCAGTTTCAAGGGCAGAACCGAATTGTAACCCGCTGGCAATTCAATAAATATCGCTTGAATGCGATTTTTTCTGTCAGCGCAAAATTGAACCGTGTTTCATGCTCACAGATTCGCTCTCTTCGTACATATGCCTCTTTCCCTACACCTAAGCGCAATCATAGATATGAAGTTGACTAAACAGAAGAAACTGTGAATTTTATTCGCCTGACGCTTCGAAACCCGTCGCGGATTCTTCATTAGAGACATCAGCCGAAACGGGAAATTCTTCCGCGGGGAGTTGTAATATTTAAAGGATACGGTCGCTAGGTTACTGCCGCCTTCTGACATTTAACAGCTCCTCTACTAATGATAATAGTTGGCTTGTGCGTTAATGACTTGACGAACGGCGTGCGGGCCGTAACCTGGTTAAGGTTCATCACACATTGCAGCGCTGGACGTGATAAGTGTATCGGTAATGTAGAATCTGCCTTTCAATAGTCTGCTTTAAAATTTCACGCCTTGAATGCTCGACCGAATCAATATCTCTATAAGGAATCAGGTCAAGGTCTTTGGCCAATTCACTTAAAAGGAAGAGATATGTATTCATCTCACTGGAGTTGTTTCTCGCTTATGAAACCAGGTCCTTATTCAGTGGCCTTTTACCATATGATTCAATAATTTTGATTCGATCTTGCGCAGCCTTTTAATGACCTTTTGCGATAACCTACCCTACGCTTACCTAGAATGTTACACAAGATGTTATTCAAAAAATATAATAAGGAACCAGATGCTCTGAAAACCCACAAACCCGCTTGCGAATAAATTTAATGAATAGGTTAATTTTAGGCAATCCACTGACCTAGATGGGGAAGTGCTCATCCCATTGTGCTTTGGGGCTCACCTTGGAGCCCTCGAAAGCCTTCGCCCAATGCCTTCTATGATAGGATGGGATGGAACCGATAAGGACGAGAATTGGTATGTGAAATCGGGTGTGACTAACTTATACTGTCGAATAAGGTAGAACTGGTCATTCCGACCTTACTTAGCTTTGGGGGTCCACTTTGTCGAATGCTACATCTAGCCAGGCTTAAACAAACACTGGGACGATTCTGTTGGCTTTCCACGTAGATAGGTGCCTCTGGGCGTTCAGTTTTATATTGTGTTTAATATGGTTAGCCTTAGCTACCGGACATGACGATTTGTAGAGCACCTGTTGCCTCATCATACTGACCTTTGAACAGTCTGCCTTAGGTGCTGAATCCACGCGCATTAAAGCTGTTGCACGAGGTTACAAGAAGGCAATGCAAATGCGGTTAAAATATACCGAATATTAGGATAAAAAACCACCGAATAAAGACTTGCTTTCATTAGCAGACTACGACTAACTTTGTGGGAATGCATGTAGCCTTTACTGCAAGTGAATCGCCCAAAGGCTTGGCTTGTTTTTGCATGCAGTTGCCAATTGCTCTTTGAACTTGAGGCTGGCTTTTATAAACCAACCTCTTGAAATAACTTTTTATGCCTCAGACTTAATTTTTTATAAATATACCACTTTTAATAAGAATAGCTTTGTAAAAATTCTTTCGTCCTCCTTAATAGTCTTTGCGGGACCGAATTTCCATGTCTGATAATGGTAGGCCTCACGTGGTGTGCGATATAGTGGGCACGCGAAAGGCAGCCTAAAGCATTTAATCAGCAAGTTGCAATGCACACCTTTAAAAACCACTTAAATAAGGCAAAAGCACTAAAGAGTTCGTCGGATAGTTTTCAAGCTGTTTATTTCTCTGGGACTTAAGTGGTTTATAAGGAAAGAAAACAATCTCAGGTAGCAATACTTAAAAATGAATTTAAGCTTTCTGCTCTTAGTTGACGGAATATCTGGCTCAGAAAATGAATTTTCAAGTATGCCCTTCATTCAAACAGCTTACTTTCCCCACGTATGATAATTACTTTAACCCTAAGTTAGATTAAAAAAACTACCTGAAGCACAATTTTATGCAACAGTCGATAACGCTCGCAAAGCGGCCAATTTAAAATAAAATGTTGAAACCCGGTTAAAAAAAAGTGCGTAGAAATGGCGATTCGGCAAACAATTGCTCTGGTTATTCATCTCCAGGCAGGAACAATGACTTAAAAGATAAAAAGGTCAGTTATATGCGCTGGGACAAACACTCCGCCTTTCTTGGCCGACTACACTAGTGAATCGCACGCCATGCAAAAACAGGACGTCCGAAACATCGCTACACCAAGAGACAGAGAGTAGTAAAATACACGCTGACCATCTGATGTCCAGAATTAAATACGCCTAACATAGAAACATCCAACCCCTATTTCCTGCCTGCAGTACCCAACGTCGTAAACAAGTTAGCGTCAGCATGCATAAGACAATGGATAGCCGATATGATAAGTACCAATGCCCCTACCGACACGACCATGAAACCACTGTCCATAGCTAACCGTTTTCTTCTCCATGCCATTTTTCCAGCGTGAAGATGAGTTACCACAAAAAATCGTTTGCCAATATGAGTTTCCCAGCGTAAAATCTGAATTTTTGCAGTGGTTGCAAAGAGTAACTATTTATTTTGCCTTATTTATATTTCGAACTTATAACGATTAAAAAGTTTGCATTCAATTGTTAATATTAACCATGAAACAGTATATATTTGTAGTACTCCGGCGATTCTAAGGACATATAAATAAACATTTGCCTTAAAATATACAATTGTAAAAAGATAATGGCCATGTTTCATTTAGAGGTCATCCCTACGCCATGCCAAATTTATTTAAAATCCCGTACTAGGAAGGGCCAAAAATAAGTTAAATCTAAGTTGCTTCCTTACATACATCAGTTCTGTTTTTTTTAACGTTTTTATACAACTCTTTATAGTACTGTCAAATGCATACGTGGTATATTTATATGATCTCCTCGCATAACCGTGCACAGTTCGTGAGGTAGAGGTATTTCTAGGATTGAACTATTGACTATATTTTTAAATAAATTATTGACGATAAATATTATTTTAGTCGAAAGTGCTTTTGTGAAGTAGAATATTATAAAATGTTTCTTGAATAGTCCAAAATATGCAAGGTCCAGGTAATTCATTAAAAAGAGGAAAGACGTTCTCTGGAACCGTGTAAGAGCAAATACAAGGTACACCAATGGGGTCGCCACTGTTCGGCCTGATTACCGAGGCAGTATTACAGCGACTAGAGGCACTGGCTTTCGAACATCAGCGACCACGACTGTGGATCCGGTATGTTGACGACACGCTCGACATCATCAGTGGAGACGAGATTGCGGATTTCACAGAGAATCTTAACTCCATCTTCCCTGACATCCAGTTAACGATGGAGGAAGAAAACGACTGCCAGTTGCCATTCCTTGACGTGCTGGTGTGCAGAAAAGGCGGTGAGGAACTCCAAACCACGGTTTACGAAAAGGCGACAAATACCTCGCGTATTCTGAGGTACTCTAGCAACCGTTCCGCCACGCACAAACGCAGCTGCATGAGAATGCTTTATCGCCGCGTAGAAACCTACTGCAGCGAGTCAAATATAGGTGGAAACTTTTACCATGAATGGTTACCCTTGCGCATTTGTCGAGAAATGCAGGCGAGGAGCCGAACAAAGAAAAGCAGAGGGAAGGCCAGAACCGACACGTTGGCGAGCAATACCTTATATTGCTGGTGTATCCGAAGAATTCGCTCGACTGCTCAGCGAAGTTGGGATTGGCGTTGCTCACAGGCCAGAAGCGACAAGCCGCAGGCAACTTATGCAGCCTAAAGTTCTAATGCCCGTTAACAAATAATCCCGTGACATCTACCGCATCGACTGTCTTTGTGGTCAAGCCAATTATGTTGGTGAAACCAGCAAACGAATGCTCACGAGAATGCACCAGCATGATTTCGCCGTGGGACGGAATGACAAGTTTTTTTTGTTAGGCGCTCATGCATCCAAGCCAGAGCACAGCTTTGATTTTGAACACGTGCAAATACTGGGTCAGTCAGACAACCGAATCTCACGCCTCTTGCAAGAGGCATAGCACTTGCACGCAGATTTAATTTGCAGGCGTATCGATCTTCCTGAAGCCGATCTCGCGTTGCGCAAAAAAAATCGATAGCAAAGCTAAAGGTCAGTTCCGGCAGATTTGAGTTAAATACACAGTGAGCTGTACATTTCAGTATCCATTGACAATGGCCTCGAGCGAGAGTCCGAAACGTCGTGCAAATAAAATTTTGGTCCCAAAGAAATGTTTTTTTAAAATAAAATTTGTTATTTTTTGCTTTGTTGTCTTGGCAATTTACTTTTGTGTGGAATGATATTATGCGTAGTTGTACACGGAACTACTCACGCTAGGTGTCTCATAAACTAGCTTCTTTATGTAATATCTAGCTATAAACTAGACTAAATTATGACTTCCCAATGCCAAAGAATTGCACTGATTCCTCAATGTCCCATATGAAGCGCGAGCCAATGGAACTGTGTAATGGAAGGCGTGGCAAAATAATGTATGCACTGACGCATGGAAATTTGAAGCAAACTTTTATGATATAAGAAATACGTAAATTAAAGCAGTCGAAAAGGGTCCTTTTGTGCGTACTTTTGCGCAAAAGCATGTAGCCTCTTAACATTTACTATTTTAGTGGCTAAAACACGCATTTTTTTCCGAATACTAAGGAAAGTATAGAAAACGTCAGACAATAAATTAATGCAGAACAAGCAAGATCTTTTTATAAAGTAGAACGTTGATGATCAAATTTTCATATGGGTTCGTAGAAAGATATTTTGAGGTTAGAGATCGATAATCAGAGGCATGATAACAAGAATTACACGATGTTTTACAGAACGAATTTAAGCAGAGCTCTAGGTTTTTTTAATTTAACTTTACTAAACATGCAAATTTTAGATGACACAACATATCAAATAATATTTTAGTTTGGAATCAGTATTTTTTTAAAAATAAGCACATCGAAAGCGCTCATCCAATGCCTCATTACCTATAGAGCTATAAATATTTTAGCATAAAATGAGGCATGGTAGGCGGCCATTTGTCATTCCAATTCTTTGACAAAAGTCCTTTAGATTAATACCCGCAGCGGAATGATTCTACACAAGCATAAAAGAAAAATATATGTTCGCCTTTGAGACAGAGCGTAGTTATCGTCAAAGCTTTGTGATGGAAAGTCATGGCTTGTGAGTACCTAATTCTGAAGAATGCACAAACTTTGCATACATTAATTTCATCGTCAGTAAAATATTTTAACACAATGCAAAAGATTTGCACACAACTAGGTTATTTTTAATTAGCGAAGTAATCAAAACAGAGTTTTCGTTCACGAAAATAATGAATATAAGGAAATTTACTAAAAACTTTCGAGTGCTTTGACATCCATTTGCAGTCTTGATGGTGTGTTTTAAGCTCTCTGAAAGCGTATATTTTCAGAGCTATTAACTTTGTTAACGTGACGTTAACAAAATGTTAAAATACTAAACCTGAGCAAAAAACATCGGATATGGTTTATTTATCTAGCGCAAACATCAATAACTTGTATACTGATCAAAGCAAACAGAGACTGGAAATCTTTATTTTTTCATAATATTCATGCAATATTTTTAATAAAAAAAATTTAAACAATTTTATTGCCTTCGAAGAATATCTCATAAGTTGTCCATAACGAATTCTTCCACATATAAAATAACGAAGCTTATATGGGTCTTACGAAACTGCATAACTCCATCATTCCACACACAATGCCTCTTAATACTAAAATCAGGCATGTTTAACACAACAAAGCCAAAAATACTAGCGCGAGAAAAACCCAAAAAAGTTTGAGAGAGAATGAAAAATTCCAATGCACAAAAGGAACCAAAACAATGAAAGAACACTTGAAACCACCCAAAATTATGAAATAAGTGCAGAAAAAAAGTTTTTGCAAACAACGGAAATGCAATCTTAAAATAATGGGTTTCGGGAAATGTGTGACGTAAAGATGTATTGAACATGCTACAATAAAGTTTTTTCGGTAAACCAAAGACAGTTATATTAATTTCGTCCATCTACCGGTAGAAAAAACAGAAAGACGTCATATTCGTCGCCAGAAATATCGACATATTGTCAGCATGAAAAATGCAGCAGTTGCAGAGAAGGATTATGCTAATGAATTCATCAAATTTATGCTGATAACAGTTTTTGAATTATTCAATTCATGTGGTAGCTTAAGTTCGTTTTAAGTTACACTTACCCTCTAAGTAACCTATTCTGTCATAATTACAACTTAAAAATTACATCTATGTAGATTGCCAAAGTTAGTATAAATAACCAAGTTACTTATGTAACTATAAGCAAAATGCTGGTATCTTTCAGAGTGTGAGAGAAAAAGCAATAATGCGGAGGGCGTGAGGGTTTAAAATTTACACATTTTAACATGTTTTTGAATCAGTTTATACCTTACGGTAATAATATATACATTTGTGCTCGTATGGCGGAGTTACGCGCCACTTAAAAATGAATAACAAAGATACATTTCTATTATGCGTTCCTGTAGAAAACAAAAAATATGCTTTGAGTGTGCCTGCATGAATCACTATGTATTTCTGGGACTATTCCTTTCCTGATTTTATAAGCAGATTTTAATCTAGCTTCGCCAACGATATACCCACTATTGTTTCACTGGCAACTAGCTCAATGCAGTTGGTTTTTATCTGAATAGCTTCTTCTAACTCACATAAATCACCTGAGGTTTTGTGGCCTATGGGTTGATTATGACACGAATTTTAACAATACCTTTACCTTTGTGACCGAAGGTACGCGATGCGTTATTTCTGGAAAAGCCAGTATGCCAAATTATTATTAAACTTCCTAGTCAGAGACTTGTCACGCTCTTCCCCATATCGACCTTAAAAATTGGCAGCTGACGACTGTGCTGGACGCCTCTGTTTTTGTCACAGCAAGGGTGCACAAAAGTCACATCTCCGGTTCTTCGGGATGTTCTCATGACTCTGCGGTCTCCAACTCATGTGACCCTTCAGATAAAAAAGTACTTCCGATGGGATCCCTGGCCTGCCACAAACATTCACAGCAGCATGCCGGTCCTGTCTTTTAAATACTTTCTCCCACAAGCGACATTTTTATCTTAAAAAACCACAAATTTCATTTCATTTTCTGTAATTCGTTCAATGTCTGCAATTTTTGCTCAGTAACACCTTCTGGCTCTTAGTAACTGAAATAACCGCTTGCGATTGTTTTATTTGAAACAACTGGGTAGTCGTCTACAATTATTTAAATGACCTTGTTATTTCCGGCTGAACAAGTTTGAAATTCTCCACACCTTTTCTCCTACGAGACTCCCGTCTAAAAATGATTGTTTATCGGCTTCCGAAGGCTACCACCCCCCCCCTGGAATGCTGTCTGAATACTGCCCTCCCCGGTCGCGGCCCTTTGTTGACACTCTCACATTACGACCAGCTTGACGCCGGTATCGACCCAGACGTCTGTTCCCCCTTTTTGACCCAGTGCCCGCGGCTGATCCGAGACCCACTTGTCAAGTCACCCCACCACAACTGCCTGTCAAGCGCTTGCATCCCCCCTTTGCCAACAAAACATTTTCTCTGTTCCCGTCCGTCCCCCCTCCCTTTTGCCGACAAAGTATTGTCTCTGTTCGCGTCTGTCCACCCTCCCCACCATTGGACTAGTGCATTCAGACCAATGGGAGCCCCAGGAACCGACTCCTGGGATCCTATAAAACCGGACACATACCCCTTTGACGGATTCCCTTTGCTCTTGACGTGGAATATCCATTGTTAAGGTTTGTGTATTTATTTTGTACTATTTTCTCTTAATAGTACCGTACCACCTTGATAGTTGTTATCACTGGTTTGGTGTACGCGTGACTACTGGATACAGTTGAAGAAAGCAAAGGACGAAACAGACCTTCTTTTAGATATTTGGCTGTGCCGATGCATTTATCAACTAATATGTATCAATAGGGAGTTCAAAGGCGTTTGCCTATACTTCCATGAATAAAGTTAACTTAAAAGCTTTTCACGTATAACGTAGAGTGGATAACAGTAAATCCCGTAGTGATATCGTTTGAAATGCTCGCCACCGAAAACCACATCAAGGCTACCGATAAATGTTCAAAAGCACTAAAAGGCGCCACACAAATTATAAGCTTATTTAAATCGTTATTGCAAACTGTCTTCATGATAACGAAGCATCCTAAAATGCAGCATCGGTATATATGAATGCGGTAACAAAAAAACAGTTTGCCATTAGAAGTGAATAGGCGATTTCCAGGAAGCAGCTCAAAAATAGTTTCATTTTCCTGCCGTTGTGGATTTCATCGCAAATCATTAATCATAGTTAATGATAGGTTAGTCTGGGTCATGCGCAAATAGAATCTGACTAACCAACGCTTATCTATGATTAAGGATTCCATATGGAATCTGAAACGTCAGGAAAATTTAACAAAAATATTGTTGCAGTAGTCGCTTCGTCTTCTTTTCCTTCTTATTCCTCTTCTTCTAAAACATAAATAATAACCAGTTGCTCATTTTTCAAATCAACCTTATGCAAAACTGATTTAATCTGCGTTAACTACTTTGTCGATTTTAGAGCGGATTGTAGGCTTGATTGCAGAATGTCGTTGATATCTCCCTGCAATACCATAGAAATAGCAGTTAGTTTAAGCTTACCTCTAAACGTTATAAACATTAAAATATATATTACTTTTTTTGAGTTAACAAATAATTGTGCGTTCATCTAGAGCACTGATTTATACAATAGAAGTAATAAATAATAAATAGTTCGAAAATTAAAGCCTACGCTGTAACATGTCCTAAGTCAGCAGGACATAAATCCCGAGCAACAAACGGATGACATTAACTGGTACATATATAATAAATATATTTGAAATCAAACAGTATAATTTTTATAAATTTCAACCTTTATAAGAAAATTGGGATATTTCTAGATTCAAGATGACAATCAACGAATTATTTAGTTGCTCTCAAGCTGAATACTCAATAAAAGTCATGACTGTCTCTGTGTACATCTCCGTTATCGTTGGTCGCTGGGGTCAAATTAAAACGCCTTCTGCCCCTTCGACGCACGTGTGTGTTAGTATTTCGCTCATTTTGTTTACGCGCGTGCGATATCGCATGTGCGTGTCTGTCTCTAAGTCGCTTCCTCTTTGACCTCAAGCCCTGACTTTGGCCACGACGTCTCATTCTTCCGTGCGCGTGAGGATTCAGCGATCATGTCGCTGTCACCCTGTTGTTGGCTACGACGACGACGGGCAGCAGGAATTCATCCTGATACCCGACGTGACAGGTGGGTGTGAATACGCCACGGGGGGTGGGTGGGGGTGGGGAAGGGGTCGTCGCGGCTGCTTGAACCGTCATCCCCCTCCCACCGCCAATGTTCAAAATAATCGCCTATTTGTAAGTTCTATCTCATTAGGAAGAAAAGGAATTAAAGCAGCCGCGCGAAAAGAAATTCAGACGAAGGAACAGAAGAGACTTGCCAATGTTAGTAGACGTTCGCAAGAAATACAAGCAGAAAGACCGCTTCACCAGGAGACTAATGACAGTTTTCCTCTGAGCGACAGTTTTTCGCCTAAAAACCACAAATGACATTCCATTTGAATTATAACCAGCCTGAGGCGTTTTTTCACTGTCTGCTCTTCTTCCTCAGTTACACTTCTGGCTCGTGTAAACTGAGTGTGAGTTTATTACTTGAAACAAGCAAGTAGTCGTCTGAAAATGTGTCAACGACTTCTTTGGAATGTTCGGCTATGACGATGCATTTCTTATATCCTATGTACCAAGAGAAAGTTCAAAGGCGTCAGCCTATATTTCCTTTAATAAATTTGACTTGACTTGACATAGGCCAGCGATATTGGCGCTTCCAAGGAACCGAAGATTAAATGCTGCTTAGAAGACACGAAGACGCGATTCGCCATCAAACTAACCTCTCCCAAGAAAACGAGGTCCAAACCCTGCAAAGGAGAGAACTAGGCAGGTTAAGAGAATCGCAACGTCCACAAAACGAATTACCCAGGCGTAGAAGTGCACGTCTGACTATGCAAGCATCACAGAGAGCGGATCAACGCCCAACCAATGCTGGAAACTCCAGCTCGCAACCAATTGACATACGGTTTGGCGACTCTGGCCCGTCGGTTACTTCCATAAATTCTCAAGTGTGGGACAAAGCCTCACTCAAGTACAACCCAAGTCTTGGTTATGCGGAAGATGTAAATTTTTCCATTGGGGTTGGTAGAAGGTTGCGGACATTGTCAGGCGAAAAAATGGACTGGTGAGACAATCGGCATGTGCTGTTCCAATGGCAAAGTTCTACTGAATAACTTGCCCACCAGCAAAAAACTCCAAACATTACTTGCCGGTAATACCGACGACTCAAAACATTTTCTTTCGAACATAATTAAATACAACGGGGCGTTTCAAATGACCTCCTTTGGTGCCAACATTGTTTGTGAGGTTGGATTGATGCCTACCTTTAAGGTGGAAGGCCACGTTTGCCACTTGATTGGATCGTTACTACCTCCTCCTGATGGCAAGCCGAACTTTCTACAAATATACTTCGTAGAAGACATCAACCTACAGGCTCAAAGATGATCCCGACTGTACCTAGGCGTAAAGCATTACATAATATTTTCCCTTCAAGATATGATACACCAGTGCAACAGCTGCGTAAACAGTTTCAAGTCTGCCCTGGAGATGCATGCTTCACATGATTTCGCTGTTGTCATAGATGCCAATAAACGTCCTCGCGAAGAACAGCAACGGAGATTCAATGCTCCCACATGCAACGGCGTGGTTGCTATCATCTCAGATACGCAGCATGACAACAGGGATATTGCCTTCAGGAGGAGGGACGATAGACTGCAAAGTATTCATGAGACACACCGTTCACACGATTTTCAGTCGCTATTTTTTGCGCAATTACTCTTTATAAGCATACACATACAATTCATCTAGTCAAAACGCCCTCAGAAATTCCGACCGACTCACTTTCTTCTTCATAATTTTCTCATTCTCATATATGGTTTGCCTACATAAGGGAAAACAAAATGTAAGGAAGCTCAAGGCGAAGCGGGGCTTCCGCGCTAGTTGTAAATATTAATCATCAAACAGCATATATTAGCATTATTTCGGTGATTTGAATGACATATAAATACAAATTTGCCTTAAAATGTACAATTGTAAAAAGACAATTACCATGCTTCAATTGGAGGTCATCCCTACACCATGCCGAATATATTTTTAATCCCGTACTAGGAAGGACCATGTGTTTTTACCTATGGCTACAACAGCGTTTCATAAAATTTAAGATCCTACGTGGTTGGAGTGCGCTTTGTTAAAATCAGAATTTGGGATACGACAGTTATATAATTTAACGTCCTTACAAAGGTTGCTGCCCACACACTGCAATAATATGCAACAAATTTTTTGCGTGTTATGGTACATTTTCTCCCGTACAAGTCCAAGATATCCTTCGGTGGTGGTAACGTAGGCTTAAAAGGCTAAAACTTTAAACGTTTATGTATCCTTCATGTTTTGAATTGCTCCCATTTGACTCACCATAAAGGTACTCTGTGGCGTAATTTTCTAAGAAAACCTATTAATTAGGAATATGCCATTGAAACGTTCACATGTGTGTGCAGCCAGAAATAGGTTATTCGGTGCTCGAAAAGTCTTCCATATCCATGCAGATATCTGGAAAGCGAAGATTTTCATCCATTCGTGAAGTGCATTACTTAACGAAAGTATATTGAAAACACAGCATTAAACTAGGTGAAAAAAAGTCCGTTTATCGATTGGAAACATTCTCTGCTATGTAATCTCTCAAATCGAAGGCTTATTAATGTTGTAAGCTGAAGTGTATTAGCCTATTTGACAGTTTCCTAAGTGAAGTCCGAAACATGTTAATTTTCCCTGCTTGTGGACAAGTTTCTGAAATTATGTTGGGCATTTTTCAGGAATCGAAAAGCGTCATTTTATTTATACTGGACAAAATTATGCTTGCAATTGGTTTTTTTGAGCGTTTCTTAACGGTAAAATGACTTAAGTAGTGTCAAACGAAAGAAGAGATTTCTTATGATAAAATTAATGTTTTATTTTACGTTGAATATTAGTAGAAATGGGTCCCACATAAAGGATCGTAATGTATGCTCATAGTCAAAGTTATTCATTTTATGGAAGGCTCATTCATAGGCACTTACGAAATCTTTGTTTATATCAAGCAACAGGATGGATGAGCAGGTACGTAGCCTACCTTCTTTAACTCATTAACCTTTGTTAAGAAAACGTTTTTATTATTTGACCATCAACCCTCAAAAAGAGGTCTGATGACGCCAATTATATGTGAATTCCTTGACATTTAAATTATTGGCTTCTCCAATAGCTTAACTTAAGTTGTGGAAACAGTATGTAGAGGACATATTTGTTGCTTTTAAAAAGCACCAAGTAAAATCGCTCCACAATACTATCAAATCAACAATTTTGAGAAATCAGTTCACTTCCGAGAAAAAAAGGTTCATAACGGATTCCCATATTTTGATTGTTCTGTACAGCAAAACACTTTCAGAACATTACAAACGGTCGTTAACCGCAAATACCCATATTTGGAGTAATTCCGCATTATGAGAGCAACTTCCTCCTCTCGAAAAATAGTGCTGTCAACAATCTGCTACAGCGAAAAAAATAACACTGCCCTGACAAAACAATCTACAATCATTCTGGTGGATTCTAGATGATTTCTTAGGAAATCCTGCTTGGGAAGTCAACTTGCTCCCGTATTGGTGGATTCCATATGAGCAAAAAGGTGAGCGGGTAATATTGATCCAAGTGTGATTAAACTCATGGCATGAAGCGGGCGTTTGTAGCTAAGCGTTAGAGCATTAGCCTCCGGCAAAGGCTTTCTCTGATGCGTGGGTTCAAACCCCGTCAAACGCCTGAAGTTTTTCACAGTTGGGTCAACTCAACTCTACCTATTCGAACTGAGTTATATGTTTCATCCATTTTATCTTAATGCTTATTCCAAAAACGGTGTTTGCCGATGCATGAAACAACAACAATCTATAAAAAATAAACTAGCTTATTCCACTCTGGCACCAAAAAACAATTAAATGACAAATCCTTCCTTAAAAATGAATTTGTGTGAACTTGTTGAAGTGCACATTCGGAAATACAAAATAAAAGTGGTGCATAAACTAACGACTGCTTTACACGCCTGGCTTTTACAATAAAACGATAGGCTTGGCTTTCTTAGTGAGAAGAAATTCCTCTTAAGGATTACTTGCAAAGTTTGTGATACTGTAGATCACAGTCAAACAGAAAAAATCCATCAGCACACGTATCTACGAGCACCATCTGGCAGTGAAGAGGCGTGAACAGCTCTTTAATTTAGAGGCTGCATTTGCATTACAGTATTCGCTTTGCGTTGTAAGCATTCGAAAAACTGCCAACTGTCATGCTGAGCTGGCAGGAGGATAACAATATGTATATTTTAGGGAAGCACCCAAGTCTGCGGTTTTACGTTCGTTGTGAGTTACCAGTTGCGTCAACTGACTCACCTGTAAGTTCATAGAACATAAATCTTTTTACATAAATATCTGCGGTACAAGCTCATTAAGGGGTACTTCTAACGGCAGGTAAAAACGAGAGCTGAAATTGAGCAGAAATGATGAAAAACTGTTTCTTTTATATTTTGGGTGTTTAAAAATTTCAGAATAATGATTTTTGCTGCGGCTATTTTAATCATTTGACTCTCCGTAAAATTCGTATGACGTTGTTCGCTTGTGGCACTGGCTGATGCATTTGTTTTATTGTTTGATGTTTTCGCTTAAATGTTTTATTCAAAGACCTTCGTACGTATAACAAGAATATTTGAAAAACTGAGATTAGCCCTTGTCCCACAGATCAGATTTTGAAAAATTGAGACCAGCTTTTGTGACAGGGCCTAACACGAACTGGAGTGTATGCAGATATTTCTAGGTTAATCTGCATTTGTAGTATTTTTCTGTTCAGTAGGGCGTGGAAACATTTGTGTGTCGCTTGCGAAAAGCTGACAACAAACTCTTTCTGGGGCAAATAGAAAAGGTAGAAAATTCAATCGACACGAAATAAATTTTATTAATACTTGATTCAATTTAATCCAAAAAAACTCGACCTAAAAAAACAGTGCATATAAGGGATGCAACACCATGATATTCTGATTTGAGAGTTCCGTTATGTGACTGAAAAGGATAGTTGTTCTACTCAAAAGGCAATTAGCATATAAAAATTGCCTCGTTTAGGAGTGCCGCTCACACAGGCTTTAGCCGTTTTCGCTGCCCACTTCGAAGATGCAGACAAGTTTATTACATTCTGACGAAATTAGTTCAAAGCCAAGCCTCAATCCCAGCTGGAAACCGTAAACTGGCTTACATCAGCTTGGTTAGAACAATGGTGTAATATTATTAAAATCCGCGAACGCATAGGTCTATGATGTTTCTTAGTACCTTGCCGTTTGCTTGGTAAATGATAGCGCACCTGTATGAAAGTGACCACATTCTGATGCTTCAAACCTTTTTCGGAGAACATAGTTGTGTTTCACGCAACGGTTTTTGTTACAAATGATGCAGAATAATAAGCACGTTTACTGTAATTCCACAGAGAATTCCGTCTGATAAGTGATAAATTGGGGATTTAGTTTACTTCATTAAACATTTGAATATTGTATTCCATTGTTTCTTAAAAATTATGTAAATCATATGTTAGAAACTGAGAGTGTGCAGCCTGTCAATGGTGTGACCCACGGTGTGGTCGAAAACATCTACAAAACTTAAAGCACACAATAAATAACTTCAGTAATTTATACCTTTTTCGTGTGCTCAATTACAGCGGACGTCCTTGAGCATCAAAGTTGTTTGGACAATGACGATCGGAACGCCCCGATTTCTGCAATTTTTGTATATGTCACGCACACAGTTTGGTTTTTAAAATGAACGCCCTCAATGTGAGTAAAGCGACGAAGGAGATGCCGAAAGATTTAAACACCAATCAAAGCTCGATCGAGTGGTACGACAGCCTCCAAAAAGTTAATTTTACTTACTTATTTGCAGATCTAGGATTCAGGGCTCCTTTTGTCATATGTCATTTATTCTGCCATATATGTCGTTCCAGTAGGTACTGTGCGCGCAGCATATCTTACGAAAATGAAAACGTGCCTCTATTGAAAGAAAAATGAAATCCAATCTTCAGTACACCGTGTCCCCAGATAGGCTTAACGAATACAATCCTCATGCTATCTTATCTCTACTCAAGTCAAGAACTTTCGTATGCATCGAATGCGGTTTAATTACTAACAGTATAAACCGATAGTGTTCATCCATATGTGGTGTCATAACAGCCGTATCTTATGAAAACAACAAAGCATTCCCGTTTTTGATGTCGCTATAAAAGTGAATACTGAAATGAGTCCCAAATATCCATCGAAATAAAAGTCTAATTCTTAGATTCGCAATTTTTATTTTAGATTCGCTTGCAATTGACTAATGAATTTTTATACATAAATTTGCAAAAATATTCGAGGTCCAGATATAAAATTACTTTTTTAATCCCCGGAAGAGGATGAAAAAGGTGGGTCAATTCCTGACACCTGCTTATATTAAGACCGGCGTTTCAGAAGCATTTTTGCATTCACAGTCAGAGCGTCCTGTCTATTCCTCTGCCAAAGTCAAATGAGTGTGTCTGACCATTAGTGCCGTGCAATGCCCTTGCTTGATTGACTGCACTAAAATAAACAATTTGAGTCATTGTTTATACATAAAAAGCACAGCTTAGAAACCATAGTCTAATGCTGAGGCTCATTTATTAGGACACTTCGTACAGTAATTGCTTATAGCTGCTGTGAAAGTAGCTTTTTAAATACATCATATAGAAATGTTAAATAGATAGCGAAGTGATCTTGCCTGAGACATAATCAGAAAGAAAAAAGAGCAGTTATATAGCAATTTTAAATGCTCGCATTTTTAATTAAAGAACGGTGGAATATGCTTAATTTTTCTAGAAGTTTTAAATCTCACCTCATTAAACTATTTTTTTTCAACACTTGTTCCATGGTTTTTGTTTCATTTGAAAGTCACTCTGCCTATATTATAGGTCCTTGCGCAAATAAGGTCCAGTTAAAATGCCAGAATTATGTTTTAAGTGTTTACCAAAACACAGGTGTTTATGAGGAGAAACATAGTTAATTAGCCTATGCATTTCCCAATGGAAATAGCAATTAATTACTAAGGTGTGGGTTGGCTTGCTTGCTGACAGAAAACATAACTCACACTATCTAGAATTTTAGTCCAAGCATATTGAATCACAAAATGCGTTAAAAATAACACAAAGACGAAACTTTCGTTCTGTAATATTTTTTTAACTACGAACAGTCATAAATATAAGGAATGTTATCTAGCCACAGAGACTTGTAGCATTTTAAGGTAACACCATGATTTCATAAGTTAACAACATTTGATCATGTGAATTGTTCTAACAGTAATTGTGGTCACGAAAACTGCACGACCATATGCACCTTGAGTGATGGTCACATATCAACCAGTAATCCCGTATCTGGCATGAATCTCAAGGAGCTCAAGAGACCAAGCGGGTTAATTCTGACTCATTGGCGGTGGTTTTGCATAAGGTCGCATTTGCAGGACTTATGAGTTTATTTAAAGTGTGTTTTTGAGCGTTTTTTACAAAATCTCGGCAAGGAAACCTCTTTTTACCGGTTGTGAACATAAATAGAAATGTTGGAAGCAGACTATATATATAACATCGTCTTTTAAACTGTGGATTAAATTCACGTGTTTTCGATGTTTTCACTTTTACTTGTTTAAGTTTATCTTCTGTTCGATGTTTACATAAAAAAACAAAATAATGAGCTGTTGACGTTAGTTTTTATAAAGATGCTTGCGTTGACCATATTTATAAATGCCTCAAAAAAGCACATGTCAGCATAAAAAAATCTGATAGTGTTGGCCTTGTTATTAATAAGAAAGTTAACTTCTGGGTTAAATTAAAAAAACCGTTTTAATTATATATTCAACTGAAAAAATTGCTGTGTTTATAACCTTTTTTTAACGTTATGTCAGAAAAAAATTAGAGGATAACGACAAATTTTTAATGTATCTGATAATGAACGATTAAATTTGACTGAAGATAAAAGAAATTACCTTTATATTTGCAATGAATTATTTTCCACTGTACTGTTTTACTGTCAGGATGTATTATAAGCTTGCGAATGTAAAAACAAATTGGCCATGTATATGATCATTTTTTAATAATAAGTTTTACTCTGTTTGTTCTAAAGAACGCATTAGATGAAATTATGGTTTGTGCCTTACCTTCCCGGTGGCGTTTACGAAAACGTTGATTACGTGCAATCTTTGTTGATGTGGAAAAACAAAGTGCCATCAAAACTTTTTACTGCAAGGAATTCACAAGTTAACCCAACATAATTTTTAATCATTAATCATACCTTGTTTCTTAAAAAATGCTAATTTTCAACTTGGCTTCATATTTATCTCAGCAACTTAGAACAAAATCTTCCAATGCTGGAATTCCTCCATACCATAACGCACATTAATAACAAATTAGGTTCTTTCATATGTACAGAAGTCACCACAGGCCATGCAATTTTCATAACTCTGTATATGTTTGAACATTACTTGAATACCAATGTAAATGCATTTAGGAAAATCTCAAAATAATATTGAACTGCATTAAGCATATTTGGTACTAAAAAGAACTGTAGGAATTTCTTAATTTTTGTAAAGAAAATTTAGATGTTTTCGGTTATCCCGTGATTTTGGAGACGTTAAAAAGAGCTATAAATAAGAACAATTAATTTAGATATTGTGTTAAATTAAAAACTTACAGCAACATTTTTCCTTATCAATTAGACCTTTTTTTAGTCAAGATATTCTATGGACTTAAGTCTTATTGGATTTTTATTTATTGAATGTCATCAACACAAGTGTGTCATAATTTTCCTTGTTTTTACTGTCTTCTTTAATAATTTTATAAATTCTGCATTTGTTGGACGTTTACAACAATCCTTTTCAATAAGGTAGATATAAAGAGCATTTTCCGAAATAAAGTGTTTTCTGACATTAGTTTTTATGAAAATGGCAACGTCGTTGACATACAGAAATGCCTCAAAACAGCAAAACACTTTGTCCAGTGTAAATCTTGTCCGTACTGGAGTTGTGAAACCACTTTTCTTAAGATTACTTAAAAAAACTTTTTTATAAAAGGTTACCTCTTAGAAATTAATTAAATTAGATAATCAGTTGACGAGCTTTTGCGTATTGTAACATTTTTCAACGTAATGTCACGATAAAATTTGATGCTTTTGAGAATATTTTTAAGTTTCCTGAAAATAAACGATTCAGTTTGACTGGAGATGAAAGAACTTACTTTTTTCTATATTATGGATTGTCTTACGCATGAAAAGATTATTTCCACATTCAGTCATAAACTTTCAAATTCAGAAAACTGGCTATAAACTTAGCCATTTTATAAACTTATAATTTTTTGTCTGTTCCGTTTCTATATAAAGCAAAAGGGAAACGTAAAGTATAGAAAAAAACTATATTCCTTCATTAATCATATACAATAAGGGCTTCATCATTTTAAATTAGCAAGAACATGTTCAAAATTTTGTTTTCATTGAAGGACATTTGAGGTTTATTGGGGCATTCAAACGAATAAACTTATGTTCTTGCATGTTGTGCAAAAAAACTTCACAGAATAGCCTTACATAATTTTTTTTATTACAAACTATCAATTTTAATGCAAGTAACTTTGGTCCCTTTGACTTGGCTTCCCATTCACTCTAAACAATGTTGATAAACTTTTTAAGTTCTCGAAGGGATATATTCGATACGTTCTTTACTAAGTTTGCAGTTCCTTCCTAGTATCATCAACATCAAAGTGTAGTTGGGTATTCGTTTTTGCAATAGCATAGAAAATGTCTTCCATATGAAACAACTCCCCTTTTCTTCACAACAAATGGCCATTTATCTTAATAAACCTCTCTTAAATGACGATTTAACTAAGTAAAAGGTTTTGCAGCATTCAATAAACTGAATGAGTCAAAATAATGTTACGAAATTTATGCTTAACCACCAAGTCAATTTTCATTATCAACATTGCATAACCATTGGCCACTTCTATAGTAGCAAAGGGAAGTTCGTTCGATAAAAGTCTTCTCCAAATTTTGCCAAAATAGATGCAAATTTCTTAAGTGACCCTGTATATAACTATGATTGTCAAAACCAGAGGGCTTTCCTAAGATTTAATCCACTCAATAAAAATCAAATTAGTGTGACCAAATATAAGCAAAACAACCATGTCAAAGTTTTTAATGAAGCCAACACGATTTACTACATATTTGCAAATTATTGAGAAAAAAAGTTATTCAATGATACCTTCATATCACAGACTCGGAGATAAAAGAGTCTGAAAGGGTTATTCATGACACTTCAGCGGTTGTCACACCTAAAGTTACATTTTCAGGACCTGAGTTTGAATGTGCTTAGTCTTTAAATATAAACACTGGCACCTATTTTATATCGGTACTGAACAGGAATACAATAAACAAAAGACCGTTTGCCTATTGCGCTACGAAATGCGTTCATTCGGCTGCGCCTAGGGAATCAAACTGAACCTCTGATTTTGGCAGCAGAAATACTATGCATTATTTACAATTTAGTGCGCTATTCCTCTTCGCCCTTGTTCCTACTGATTTCCACATTGTGATTGTGCTTAAACGCAAACGTTGATGTCCGTGTAGGAGGAGGCCAGATAAAGGTTTGTGGCTTTGTAGTACATGGCTCGGTTATTTAGTCAAAAGGATTTTAAAGAAACCTGCATTTGCCAAAATATGCAAATTCGCCTCCATAATGTTGCATCTTGCCCTTGAACGCGTCAGAAATGGATCCCAAAACTCAGCCCGAGAGAAGTACAGGCTGTCACTGTCAGCAGGTGACTCTTAGAATTCCACAGGACACACCTGTTGCAGAGCCGTATTTTTCGATCGAAAATTTCTTGCAAGATAGGCAGAGGAATAAATTATGCCATATATAGCTGAAGAATTTAAGTTAAAGTAATGTGATGTGAGAAGTTGAATGGCGAAGCAAAAAACCCATTCGAAACTGATAAAATTGTAATAGCAATGGTGCCGCCGCCTACAATAAAAATACTTTACCATGCAGATGGTCTACCAGAAGCTTTTCTTATGGCTTGTTAACGCTTAAATATGCCGCCGATCGCTGTGGACTACGCTTTGAAAGTAAGACCTCTATAGGCATACGTTCCGAGGGTATAGGTAGCCCCCATATGCCGATTCGATGAGTGCTACTTTCCATATACCGAGTACTTATTTTAAAGAACGACTTGCATATTCCAAATTAATCGTGCATTCAAAAATATTGAATGCTATCAGTGAAGATAAGAGGTATTTCGGTTTGTTGTTATGCAATGTACATGAGTCAGACAAATTTCTTAGTTTAACTTAGGCAGAACAAAGGTAAACGTACAGTGGTCAGACAGTGGTCAGGAAAAGCTTACTAAAAAGGTAGGCACGCAAAATTTCGGAAATGAAATGAAGCACCTTGCTGTGCCCTGTTTTCAGAACTGGTATGAGTTATATTCCTAATCACGAATGTTGTATTACCATGAAAAGATTACGTCAAACTGGAAGGCAAGCCTTTTAATTCCGCTAAACATAAGCATTTTGCAAAGATAAGATCTCTTGCATGCGAAATTGACACCCAAAATTGCGCGTTATGTTTAGTAAGTAGACCGGAAGCAGCATTTAGTCGATCTACAGTGAGGTAATATGTTTATCCAAGTTCAATGCACGTTATTTATTCTCTGCTGATACAATTTTATAATACATGGCTGCCCATTTCAAGAAGAAGTTATATAGCTGTCTTTTGATATTGCAAATATTAAGGAACAGCAGGTATTGAGTGGAACTTACCTATGACGCTAGCTCTCAGCTGAGGGTGCTTATCTATCCAACTTATTACAGGCTTGTATATGGAATTAAAGCGTCATGCTTGAAAGGCCCATTTTCAACGAGTCCTTGGCTTCTGTGTCCTTAAAAGCACAAACTAAATTTTTATCATATTTCTTTCGGCATTGTACTTTTCCACTTTGAATTAAACGTTTATGTCTAGCTGTTAGATGCCAAGAACGTGGGCAATAAGTAATGCCGATTCAGGAAAGCATGATGCTTGTGTTATAGGCAGAAGTAATTTAACATTTATTTCTCAGCATACATTATAAATGTGCACCCATGGTTTGGTGGTAACTAAGGAGGAAATAAAAGTTTTATTTATCTCTATTACATTCGAAGCAAATCCTTTATCTCTTCTTATTTAACGAAACATTTTAATCTGTAATGCCACCATAGAATTTGTAAAAAAATAACTTACATTCCAAATACATATAAATGAGGTCAGAAGACGTAGTTCTGCTGCCCACTTGAGGTATTAGTTGTTTGCAAGTGTTTAACTTCGGTTAGCGTTAGCCTTAACGAAGGATATAGGCACCATTCGATAAACTGTTGCTGGTGGTTAATTTTGGGAGCAAAGTGTAAGAAATCCCTATGAACAACAACATAGTAGTAAAACACCAAGGTTTGTGCAATACGGGACCGGCGTTAATGTGACATATCAGGGAAATCAAAGTAATTTAAAAGATTTAGATAAAGTCAGCAAAGTAAAATTCCACTAACCAAACTAAGCTAACTCGAAAATATAAAACAAATAAATTAACGCCCACAAACGAAAAATTAAACTCATAAACTAATAAATAAAGCAAATTAAATTAAAAAGTATGGTGTCGGTTTATATAATAAAATACTTTGTTTTTTATCAGAGAATTTGCAGTTGGAAAAACTGTATGCTGTGCAACTCTAAATTGATAATCATGTGCTGCACTGTTTATGGACATGCCTTTTGAAGAAGAGTTCTTTTGTTTCAAGAACCTGCTAATGATTTTAAAGTAAGCCAGAATTTAATATATATATATATATACCTGAGGCCACCTGCGATTATTCAGCGTAGGTTTCTGGTTTAGTTGATTTATATTGTAAAGCAAAATACGGAAAAATATGTTTTTTCGGAAGGTTAATAATGCCTCAAGATTGCTTACGAGGGGTTTAATATAACACTAGAGATAGCAAACAAGACCACAACTAAGAATTTAAAAAAATCGATCCACAAAGATGGACTGGAAACCGAATTTGCGGCCTCCAACATCTTATGCTGCCAACGAAGTACCTTAGGATTGCCAATATGGTAATAAAAACAGTTAAAAAATCACATTTTTCTAAGAGGGATTGCAGCCATTTTAGCGATAGCTTTTGCGGTGAAACAAAGACTTAAGCTTTTTAACTAATGCCAGTGGACACCGTCTATTGATTAAACCATTCAATTTTAAGCTGGCTAAACATTATGCAAAAAGCAGTGTGTTCTTACTAGCCGTCAACGACCAAATTGTTAACATTTTGTTGATTCTAGATTTTCTGATGATAAGAGCAGTAAAGGCATAAACAATGGCGCATGCTCTTTTCGCAGTCACATCATGTGTAGACCAGTGTTCAACGGAAATCTGCTAGTATACAGTATGGCCCACATATCGTGCAACATGTAAAAAAATCGTGAAATTTTGATCATTTCTCGCAAAACTGCGTGCACAAGTCTACAAACGTCTGCAAAATAATGATAAACAGCATTAACTGAATTTAAAACTTGAAAGAAATATAGAAAGTACTTTGTTTTTGTTAAGCTTAATAACACTTTTGCGATAATCTCTAAGTTCTGCAGACGTTAAAAATAGTTATAAATTAGAACAATAAATTTAAATCTTTTCTTGAGTATAGACATAACGTTACCACTTTCTCCAAATAAAATGTTATTATCTGTAGTCAACAATTATATGCATTTAACCATTGATATATGTTTATGGTTTTGATATCTTCCTTGAAATTCTGACAATTCGACACATCTATTGACCGAATTCACATCCGGTCAACAGATGTGTCGAGTTGGCGCCAGCATACAGGGCCTTACGCTATTGCAAACGATCACAGCCAGACGCTTGCCCTAATCAATTGGCCCAACAGCCTCAATAATCATCCCACTTTCGATGCTGACGTAGACATTTGGCGCCAAAGCCTACATAATTCTTCGCTTCTCATCCCCCTTTCCTTCTCCGATGACTTTTTTAATTGCCCATTCCCTCCCACAGTAACTATTACTTGTTTTGTTGACGATTCTATTCCAGTAAATATTTCCACCCAAATTGTCGATCTTGCCTACTGGCACAGGCTAGCACAGCTCTCAGTGGCAAGTCGGCAGCACACACAATTATTGATTTTCTGCACGTTAAAAATTTTAGTTATTGTACACATGCCCCAAGTAGCTTTCATATTTGTTACTGTTTCTCCGTCTCTGACGATGGGCTCTTGCAAGAGGTCGAAAGCTCAGGAAAAAATCAATGTTGTTCCAGTGATCGACCATATGTGTCCTTTTCCAATAGACATTCCTGGAATAGAAGCATTCTCTCGCGTTCGTGAAAATAAAGTTCGCAACAGAATTCTTAGATTTTTATAAAAGCTTGCCTATTTAGAAATGGCTTAAACTGGATATGCACCTAAAACTAACCGTGTAAAATTTCGTTTTCCAAGTAAGCGTCCAAATGAAATTGGACACTTTTGACAATTTTTTAAAATTTATTTGAAGCAAAACGATGCAGTTTGACTGGAAAGTTTTATGAATGTAAAAACGATTGGCCATATATTGCGTTATGTTTGCGACTTTTATTCTTCTGTCTGTTCTCTTTCTTAATGACGCAAAAATGATACGTTTGGTTTAAAAAAAGCCTTTTTACAGGACTATCACTTTAAAAAGCCAGTTTTACACCGGCTTTACGGTAACATATGCGGAATCTTTACATATTGGCGATGTGGGCGATGTGGAAATTCAAAATGCAATCAAATCATTTACGTAGCTGCATTTTGTGCACAAAACTTTATAATTTTGATAAACATAATTTTTAAACCATAAATTGTCCCTTGGTTTTGAAAATAAATCCGACTCCTTAAAATTGGCTTCATTTGCATGTAAGCAGTTACGGACATTATATTCGGGTTCTGGAAAAGATATATTGTACATAATTGACTTATTTTGGACTTTTTTATGCCGCAATGTATAATCATCCAATAATGGGTTCTATCATACTAAGTAGCGTAGAAACTTCGTCGATATGAGACGAATCCCAATTGTGGCAATATTAATGCACAGTACCTAAATACACGTAACTAAAATAGCGACTATACTAAACAAATAGTGCGACAAAAATATATTCTAGAATAACAAATCAATTTTTATCATGGAATGCGCATGATTTTTGGGTTAATTTGTGCTAGTTATAAACGTCCGATGATTATTTATTCGGTCGAACATAGTTATTGAATTATTTCATGCAATACTCATCGACCAGTGTATTTTAACTGACTTATTTTAGCACTTTTTTCTAAAAAAATTATGTTAAATACTTTAAACACATCACTATGTTACCATTTGTGCCAACTTTTATTGATCTCCTGAAAGATTGTCACTCGAAAATGACTATTTAATTAGTGTGCATTTTTCCATCAGTTACGGACGCCCTTAAATAAATAATTTTTTTTTTAAAAATGTAAAGAAGTACTTTTTGTTGCACGTGCGTTTCTTTAAAGCACTGCCTAAAAGTAAGGGAAATTTTCCGACTTATAAGCGGTTTCCAAATAAATTACACATTGAGCATGATTTTGGATTGCATTTGCGTCTATTGTTTTCTGTCTACAGGCCAAGTGACTTCCACGGTATGAATGTCATATATTGCAGTGCGTGATTTGGTAGACATGACGGTACGGTATGGTATGATATCGTATGATATTAAGGTGGATATGGACTAAAGCACATGTCTAATGAGATTCATTAATAAAAAATTATTTAATGCAACTTCAATGAAAGTTGTCCCTCCGTAAAAAAGTAAGAAATAAGTTTCAATATTAATTTATCTAAAACATTTGAAAAAGACGTAGATTACAAACAAAGGGAATCGAATAATAAGATTTATGCTTAGGTTTTCCATAAAATATTTGAAGTTATAGCGGCGTAGAAAACATATAGAAGGACTGCGCACTGCTTTAGCTGATTTTTTAGGTAGAAGTGCGAAATCGTAATTATGCACGTATTGTGAATCAGATCAGTTGAGAGCTTAATTTATATTAGGGAGATTTTGGCAAGTTGAACCGAAGATTGGGGCAGGTCTTAGGCGTAACGATCAAAAAGAGCAGTACAACAGCATAGCTTTAACAAGCCCTTTTTTAGTGTCCTGAAAACCACATAAACAGTTCTTATTTTATAAACGGCACCGAACAAAGCAATCGTTATGTACATGAGGAATGCGGTGCTGGAGAGAAAAAAAGGGAGAAGAAATATCAATCCGAGGCATTTGTACTTCCAGAAGGTTTATTTGTTACTTTTAAGAGTTTTTTGAAGCCACATCGATCCAACGCCAACATTTGCACTATTATCTGCCGATATCGCCTGCTCTGGATGATGTACACAAAAAAGTTGGACGTCGAATTCAGCAATGAGCCCGCATTTGAGATGGGCGACAGTATATTCGATGCCAACTCAACTGGACCGCTTGTAATGTTGTGGAAGGCCACATAGGCGTGAACTGACGTTGTGAGGACCGCCGGAGAGCAGAAAATGATGAAGGTGATGAGAACCGTGTGTAGAATTTTGATGATACGGTTGTGTTTTTGTTGTACGCTCGGCTTATCTCCAGAAGAGGAACATCCGGTAGCAGCCATCGCGGCAGTAGGTGCCTCCTTTTTCTCTTTTTTAGGCATCTCCGATGGCTTACGGACCTCTGTTTTGCCAGAACCCACCTCTGACGAGATGTCATCATTGTCCAGACGACGTTTCATCTCAATCATTGCTCGCACACGAGCGGTTGTCAGGGTGGAGAGCACAATCATCACAGTCACCGGCAGGATGGTGAGCACGAGACAGTCTGTCAGCATGTGTATCAGTCTGGTGGTGCGAGTCACGCCTTGATCAAAATGGCTGTCGTGTTTTGCAATGCCGTAAAGCAGCACGGGTAAACGCACAAGGAGTGAGAGCAGACTGACCGCAATAATGATGCCGCGGACACGTGATAGACACCAAATGCTTTTGAACTCGAGGGGTTTCAGAAAGAAAAGCAGTCGCTCTACGGCCAGCACAACAATCAGCCAATTTCGCACCATCTCAAAGACGTTACAGACGTAGAAGAGGAAACCGTAGACAAAAGGACTGTCCATGAAGGCGGCGAAGGCTGGGCTTTCCCCGAATATGCCCCTGATGGTCCAGAATATTAAACAACAGGCCAGGAAGAGAATATCCACTACAGCGATTGCAGAGAGCAGAAGGCGAGTACTGGCCGAGGTGGTGGTGTCTCGTTTGAACATTAGGAGGCTGAGAATACTGGTGATAATTCCCACCACTGTTATTGGGCATCCGATATAAACCAGCATGACAGTCTTGAAGACGTCAGCAACCCTCTGGGATTCTCTTAATTCCATTCTAACAAACTGCTGTCCCATTGTGTTTCCTCATGCCTTTAAAGTTTCTGTTGCATAAGAGAGGTTCGAATGGTTGAGTTTGTGCTAGCTGAACTCTGATTGGCTACACGTTTTCCAATAAAATAAGAAATGCCAGCCGGAATAACATAAAGTACAGAAAGCCAATTTTAAGTAAGCAGCTGAATACAATGTGTAAAGTAGAAGGAAACAGAAAACGACAACTTCAAGCTTCACTTAATTTCTGTCAAAATTGCTGCTTGTTGGTCAATCTGAGAGGCTACTTTGATTTCTAGTCAGAAGGTTTTAGGCTTTATTTTAAAACAGGCCTTTAGGAAGGAGCGAATAAGCAGGTATTTGTCCTAAAAACATCTAACAATTGCACTTGCTCCGATAACTTCGGTGAGAAATAATCATGTGTCAAAGGGTCTGAGGAGTTTTCGGTTAATTTGCCCAAATCCTCACGAAGTGTTTTGCTATAATCTACCACCTTAAAAAAACAGCAAATGAATTAAATTTAAGAAACAATGGCATATAATTGGAGTCTCGAAATATTATAATGCCAAATACTTAGGGGATTTGCTTTCCTAGGCTGTTAACTTTCTTCGGACAACTTGACCATATCGGTTTCGGTAGAAAGTTGTCACTGCATATTTTTGCGATGCGGAAATGCTGTGAAATACTCTATGGGAAAATACCCTTCTGTGAACCAATCGCATGTACCTAAATGCTTCTGTTGATATAATAAATTAAACAGCATTTACTACCTTGAATTAAGGGCTAAGAGCTACCGGTAATGTTAGTGTTGTTCCTGCATCGCAGGTTGTTTTTGTCAAGGCGTATAACAAAAGTAAACGACACGTAGTAAAGACAATGCCTCTTCTCCTTTCTCACAAAGAGCTAAAAAATACTGCATATGTTTTCACTTTAAAACTAGGAATGGCTAATGAAACAATAGCCATGGACGCATCCAAGCGAACATCAAATGTGCAATTCACATCAACACACTGGCTCAGGAATTTCCACCTTTTGATAGCAAATGTAGCCTCAGTTCATCTTATACTACGTTCAGATTGATTGCCGCCTTATTTTCAGGGCACGTTTGACGGACCGCTGAGTATCGGTTTATTTTGAATCCAGTTGTTTAGAGGTTTAAACTCAAACCAACAAAAATTTTCTTCTACTATAGGCAATCTGTCAGAATCTGATTAAACTATCTCATATATTACTGTACTTTAGACAGCCGCCAAAAAATACATTGAAAACTCTATGTTGATATTAGATTAACTGAGGGTTGGCAAAAAGCATAGGCTTAAGTTGACACCCAAACTTTAGTTAATGACACCTTCAAATGCCTAATATTGTCAGGGCTTTGCAAAATATATTACTAGCTAAAAAAATGTTTAATTTTTTGCTCCCGTGGACTAGCATGTTCTGGAAATAAAAGAACACTTACAACTAAACACTGCAACTTTAGACACATTAAATTCTGTGGTTCAATATTTAATTACCAGTCATATGGTACCTGCTATAAAGGTAGGCCAGTGAACGAACTAGACGAATTTGTTTAATAGTAATAAGACGATGTAATATTTCCAGGTTTGTAATCTAAATCTAAAACCCGATCTCACAGGGTATTCACTGGGCCAGCACGAGAACAAATCAGCATTCGGAAGATAGCATTTGGGCCGGACACCCTTAACAACTTTTCCGCAAGAATACAGTAGATGTCATACCCATACAATTTAAAGATCGAAATTTGAGAGGTTGTTAAACACACAGCTGAGGCTGTTCCTTGAACTGAATTGAGGCACACAATGTTGGATACTAGAAAATTATTCATTTAGGATCAGTTTGTTGCGAACGGAAAATGCATGTTACTGCGTGTTGTGCTATGAAAGAATATTAACAAAATAATACGAAAGGCTTCAATATATCTTTTCAGAGAATGTAAAACTTTGTTTTGCTCCTGACAAAATCAAGCTATTGCTTTTCCCTGATTACCTTTATATGCGAGGTGTCCTAGTTAGGAGATCACGCTTCTCGGTTTACTCAGGCATCTATTAGCCACTATATATAGCATTTCCAGCAGTCCGCAAATGCTTTATGTTAAGCTCTGTAAAGCCTGAAGGACGTTGTTTTATGCAAAATGATAAGCACAGAAAAAACTGGTATTATTGGCCTACTTTTGTACTTACGTCTGAAATTTGAGTTCGTGTTCTAACTTCAAATAGAAGCTTAAAGAAGGGTCAAGTGAACATTTCTCTATCCTTCGTTTTGAGTGGTGGTGGATAAATTCAAACCAAACTGACCTGAAGGGTTTATTCCAGAAAAAGTTTGGACTGCACTTTATACATTGAAAAGGATAGTCTGTTTTATCTGTCCCCTAAAACAGTATTAAATGGCCCGTACGTTTGATTGTGTTGAACCTCAGCAACAAATCGCCCTAAGCAGCTGACTGAGTATATTTGATGCGCATTTGATGCATAAACGTTTTAGTAATATCTCCAATATTTCTTTGGATCTCGGGGTTGAAAGATTTGGCTGTCTTTTAAAGGAATGAATCATGTAACCTGGCATTCAACTTGTATCGGGATGAACGTCAAATTTGGCCTATTAAGGTATGCGCTTGCGTCATTAATTTAATGCTTGAAAAAAGCAAAGGCATATGCCTGTTAAGGATTCCAGCAGAACCTTTTTGAGCCATTGTAGAAAAGCTAGAGTTAATCAAACATAATAGAGAGTTGCCGATACTACCTAACCATTTTTAATGAATAATTTGAACTGAACGAGAAAAAACACTCCGTAGCCAGCAGGGGGTTAGGGTTCGGTGAGGCCAACTTTCTAGCTAAAAAAAGAAGACGCCCACCAGATGTCGTGCGATTTACTCACCTGAATGAATGTAAGCACCCAGTCTCCTGAGAAGTTAGGTATCCTGGTAAAGAAGATAACTATTCAGACCTGATTTTTTGAGCAAGTTATCAACCGGATGGCTACGAGGCATAAGACATCATCAGAAAAGTTTGGAAGGCAAGGGAGGGGGAGAGCGTTAGCAGAAAAAGAAAAATTCTAGCCCACTCGGCCAGAAAACATTGACTGTTCAAATACCTCCCCTTCCCTGTCATTCCTTCAAATTCTTTATAGCCACCGAGTTCTTCAAAAGTGGGTGAAATTAGTTACTTCAAATCTCCCAAAACGTCATATCGAGGCAGGTAATGTTTTTAAACTTTACCCAAGCATACTAATGTTCAGCCATGTTTGTCCGAAGCTTGCATACCTTAAAGTTGAAAAAAGTCAGTTGACTGAAGACATCGATGGCCCTCTGTGTATTACTGAACCAAGAAAGTGTCTTTAATTTTCTTGCCCAATAGTTGTTTCGCAAAATTCCAAAACCACCGGGCAGTTCGTGGTTGAATGACCTGGCTGTCATTCTGTCTGCAAGATGCGCCTACAGTGTACATTTGCATTCTTCTAGTCACGGGAGGGTCGCCAAGCATTGCCTTTTGAAGTACGTACAACTCCCATTAATTTATTGTTCAAAACCGTCTCTTAATCAACTTTATTAAAAACGCACAGGCGCACAACAGTGATGGATACCAGCAATGCATTCTAAACGGAAACTCCATGCCTTATTTAATTTCAGAAAGATTGATTTGACCTTTGTGAGAAAAACGCGTTAGAGTAACTGGAATTTAAATCCACACGAAGTAGGGTAAGGTTTTAGTCCAGCAAGTCTTCTGGCCGACTGGCATACCGGGCACCGACTGAAAAGTGCGAGTTTAATCACAGTGGGACTAAGTTTACCATCGAGCTTACTGCAAAGTATAGACGCCCCGATTCCGATACAGGTAGCTAACTGCCAAAGCAGGAGAGAAAGGCAAGCATAACTAGTAGGACGTTCTGGCAGATTTGGAGAATTCTAGTTCAGTAACATTAAGCATTGGCTTATCGAAGCCTTCATGCTGCTGATCTGAATTTGACTGGCAGAAGAGCTGCCGCGTTTTCAAAACTGGGTCAAATGAGTCATTCAAGACTGCCAAAAACCCGCTGCTTATAAGGACCAGAGAAGTGAGCATTTGCTAAAACCCCTTTAAATTCAGTCCTTGAGCAGGAACAACCTAATGACTTTGCTGGGCCTCTGCTGAGGTAATTGGAGGCTAGGAATTGCCCGTCTGTACTTTTTGCACTTTTTATGTCGAAAATTATGTTTTAAGCCTAAAAATCGCACCGGAAAGCTTGGGCGAACGAGGTGCCAGTCACTTGACTAAGAAAGCCATGTACATTTGCATCCCATTGTTCCCGTCGTGGACGGCAATTATGCAAAGAAATACTTTACGAATGCCTGTCTGACAGCTTCCCAAACACATTTCACGCATACGGTAATGAGGTATGCCTGCAAGGACATTTAAGAAAATAAAGGTTAGGCAATAGTGTTGAAACAGTAAAAAGGATTCGGTAATCTACCTTAATTGAACACTGCAGCTGATTCTTTTAATCCATTTAACGAAAGCTGAGCGTACTTATGCTGGAAAACATATGTTTTCGGCAATTCATCAGCGGGCCACTACAATGCAAGGACATAAATGGTCAGTCATAGTTAGTTTGGTTCTTAAATGGTACGTGGGGTAGGCATCTGCTTTTCTGAAATAGTGGAAGTAAAATGCGACAGCTACAAAATACACTCCACGAAAATGGATACCCCGAAAGATTCATCCTCCAAAACATCAAGTAGCGAGACATAAAGGCTGCCGCTGCAACGGCAGAAAAGAAAGATCTATTCATAAGACTGCCCTTTCTAGGAGACGCAGCAAGCGAACTAGTAAGAAGACGTCTAAGGGCAGCAGTCACAAGTGCCTTCCCCGCTGCAAACCTTCGCATATTCTTCATCAACTCCCTTCCGTTACAGATGGGGGGTAAAGACCGACAACCATTGCAAGCCAAATCCATGTGCATTTATTCATTCACCTGCTCCTGTGAGGCGGGCTATATTGGCAAAACAATGCCACGTCTAGAAAAGAGAATAGGCAAACATATACCAGCCTGGCTTGACAGAGGAGAAAATCGGTCGATCCCAAGTTCAATTCTCGCACTTTTGATCGATAAGAACCACCAAATTGCCGCGAGAGAGTCATTTAAAGCCATATGCCGGGCTCCGACACTTTTTTCTAAAGGCCTGCGCAAACGGGTGCTCGCCACAGCCGAAGCATTGGCAATCCGGTTAACAAAGCCCACTCTCTGCTGTCAAAAGACACTAGTGGCCGCAGTCTGCTTACCTTGGCCTACTACCGCAGTGATTACCGTGACGCCAGGATATACGCCCCCACCAACTACGCACGCCGACACTGAGAACTCCCTGCTTTTCCCTGCTTGCCGGACCCAACACCACCAACAGGCTAGAACCCACATGCGTGAGACGAGGGAACACTTAGAGGATTAATTGAACCCCCCTCTCTCCCCCCTTCGCCAACCCCGCGAACCATTTAAGAACTAATCTACCTATGATTGACCATTTCTGTCCTTGCATTGTACTGGCCCGCTGTTGAATTCCCGAAAACATATGTTTGCCAACATGAAATCTCAACTGTAAAATGGGAATATTTGCCAAAGCTGAGTGTGCACGGAGGGATTCTAACCCGAGCCAGGAATGAGCAGGTTTAAGTACAATAAACGATTTGGTCAAATAAATTACGAAGCCTCCACAGAGACCGACAATTGTATCAAATAACCCACGGCCGTACTGCGGTGCATGAAGGCCAATAATTCTGGTACAGTAAGCTCACTGCCCACCCAGGATCTCCTGATATATGAGTCTATAATTCAACAGTCTAGTATAGGGAAAAATGAATTTTGACAGAGGAGAATAACCATAACGCAGCTTAAGAAAACTTCGACCGTACTGAGGCTTTTCGCTTGCTATTTTGGGTTCATATTCTATCAAAGCTGTCGCGGTTTGCTCAACTGCCTCGAGTGAGTCATTCGTGGCTGGCAAGCAACCCATATTAATAAATAAGTCGTAGAAATTTACTGAAATTCATTTTTAGGCAGCTCCGTTACCTCGAGGCAGCCATATGCCTAGGGCGAAGTCAAGGTCAGTAGAGTGAAAACTGAAATTAACACTTACAAATAGCAAAGAACGTTGGGTGTGTAGGTGGCTTTTGCAATTACTGTGTGGCTAAAAAAGCTTAAACTAGCTTTGATTCTAAACGGCAACTACGTAGCACAATCAACTTTGTCTTGTTAGACGCAACAAAAATGTCTTTCTCCGCTTATAACTCCACTACTCACCTGACGTGTATTAGACAAAACAAACTTGAAAATCGGATGGAATGCCTGTAAGTGGTTTGCAGAGGAAAAGGGAGTTAGGCTGTTTCGTTAGATAATCGGAACACCATTCCACCGTTGGATAAACAAAAGGATTTTAACAAAGCCATAAACTTAGTATCACTCTTATTACCTACAAAAAGAAACCATTTAAGCAGGGAAAAAGCGAATTCCAAAGCACGCAAGAACGGAGATACAATGCGTCATTTTTAACGAAGAGCTTCAGCGTAAACAAAACCCAAATGCAAAATTATCACCAAATAAGATACCGCAAAGGATGCTAGGAAGGTAGTTTAATGCTTCTTGCTATCGTGAATATAGAACAAAAAATACGCCTACTTTCTGCAGAAGCATTGAGTATAACAGAAAGCAAGCATTTACATGTGTAATAGTAAGATTCACAGTATTTATCCCTAAGATTTCACCATCAGGATTGATAGCTGCTGCTGTAGTAGAGGCTACTTTTAATTTCCTAATGTGTAAGAAGTTGAAATAAACCAACAAACTGTGACTTTCGAGACGTCAGGCAGCTTTGTGAGACGGGCTGATCTTCGCCATAATTTTTTGAACATAACTAATATGGAACGGTAGGTATGCCTTTATTGCTAACTCGATACAACTAGGAGTTTTAGTCGTCTCGAATGGTGTGATATTTTAAATTAATAGATCAAGCTTCCTTCTGCACCAATGTTATCAAGATTGGCATTTTAATGGGCACTTCGCTCGTGCTTGCCTGTTAACTCCATTTTGTAACCCATACGAAGTAGGCTCATGTAACCCAACATATGGGTGAGCGCAAAACCGTTATTTAATAAATATTCGATGGACAGCAATAGTTTATGAGAGGTGAAGGGATCGATAAAATGATTCATTAGCATCTTCCACACCAAGTTGATGAACTACCTTAGCTGTTTTAGGGAAAGTCAAGGGCAGTAGATTAGTAAATTAAAATAGCACCTACAAAAAGCAAAGACCGTTGGGTTTGTGGGTGAGCTTGTGCAACTACTATGAAGCTTAACGAAGGTTTAACTAGCTTTTTATTCTAAATGGCACCAAGATCGCACAAACATCGTTTTCCCCTTAGACATAATAAAATGTCTTTCTTCCAGATTAACTCCACTATTACTGAAGTGTATGAGACAAAATCAATTTAAAAATCGGATGGAAAGCCTCTTGATGATATGAAGAAGGATATAAAGTACGACCATGTGAATAGATAATTTTAACACCAGTCAATTGTTGAAAAATCAAAAGGATTTCAAGTAGGGCATAAATTTAGTATGGACTTTGTAAACTACCAAATGTCACAATTTTTGGAGGGAAAAAAATATTTTGGAACACGCGAGCACGGCGACACAATGTGTACTTAATACCTAACCACATCAGTGTGAGCAAAAAACAAGTTCAAAATTGTCACAAAATAAGATAACATGTAGGACGCTAGGAAAGTATTTAAGTGCTTCTTGCCTTCTAGAGTATAGCATAAAAATACGCCCAGTGTCTGCCAAATCATGGAGTAGAAACCCAAAGCAAGCATTTTCGTGTAAAATAGTAAGGCTCTAAAAATTAAGCCTTAAGATTACATCACCAGTGTTCATGGCTATTGTAGCGGTAGTATAGTATAGTCTAGTCCTTATTTCCTTAATTGGGCAGAGGTTAAAATCAGCGGACAAACTGTGACTTTTGAAGTGTCCTGCGGCTTTGTAAGATGCTCTGATCTTGACCACTACCATTTTGAAAATAACCAAGACAATTCGTCAAGTGACCTGCGGGACGATATGTATGCCTTTATCGCTAACTCGATACCAGAAGGGGTTTTAGTCGACTCGAATGGTGTTACATTTCCAAGTTGATAGATCAAGCTTTCATCTGCGTCGGTGCTATCAAGATTGGTGTTCGAATAGGCACCCCGTTCCTGACTGCCCGTGCACGCCTTTGGTTACCCATACAGAGTGGGCTCCAGTTACTCAATATGTAGGTGAGTGCGAATTCGTTCTTTAATAAATATAGTTTATGATAGGCGACAAGATCAATGAAAAGATAAATCTACGACGGATTTCGAAATGTCAGGCAAATAAACATAGTGTCCCAGCGATTAAGTTGACTTATACTTCACAAAATGCGCACTGTTTACATCCCGTTTAAGGAAAAGTTCGTTGTCGCCTGGAGTTTGTGGAAAAAAGTACATAGTGGTCGCAAAATATTGAAATAGATATGGAACATATTTTATGCAGTAAACGCAGCATTAATAAATTGGCAGATATGATGTATTATGAATAAACACCTCACAACTGTAACAAAGCTCATAATCAGCAACATTCTAAAAACGAAAGGTACGTGTAAAGTTGGCGTAATTTTCTATCAAACGAGTGCAAGAAATAATTTTTGTGCATTTTTTCATAAAATATATTTTAATTTATAAAGGCAGGCGAAATAAATAATAAAACGGCATAATACTTATGTAGCCAGTTTTTACAGCATATTCATTTTGCTAGTGTTCAGAACGAAGCTCGTTAGGAAGCCCTCATCCTACTTATAGGGAAATGACTTCGTAATAGTCTATACGATCAACAGTATTACAATCTGAGTCAACGCCGATTAGCAAAGGAGTATCAATCTTTCGCATGTGTCGGCGTGTTGCCTAATTTTCGGAGACTACACTACCTGAACCGTTCTAGAACGCATGTTTGTAGTTCCGGTCATAGCTTGCTTTCAGGAGAGGAGCGGCATACACCCAAAAGAGATTATAGTAGTCTACTAGTATTCTTTGTCGACCCTCCTCTTAATATTGGAATTGCGCCGCCATCTTTTCCTTCTTCTATTTGCATGCTGATATTACCATATACATATAAATATATCAATTGGCCCATACCAATCATTAGAAACAGATTATTATCCCTCATTTTTAACTTCAATTACAACAAGGAGATAATTAGAAGAAGAAGCTCACACCAATTGTAAGCAAGTTGTGTTGAGCCTAAATTGTGCGGCATGTTCAAGGACTTTTCTCCACGATATCAGCAACTGCGATGTGAATGCTCATTTAAGTGACGTTCAATAGAGGACGATTGCGCTTAAATGTTTAGAATTTTATTTTCAAAATAAGGCCTACAGTTGACGCCGTTGATCTTGCAATATTTCGAAATACATGAAGGACTTATATTCGTTCACTTATCGGAATTGACCCCAGTTGTGATTCTGTTTATTATGTAGTATATTCTTAAGTCATTTTAGTCAGAATAGGAAGTTAGCTTTTTTACGAGCTTCGTTTTGACCACAATCAAAATGTATCTATTGGAAAAACTTACTAATTATGTAGTATGCCTTTTTTAAATTGATTTTGACTGCCTTTTTAAATTCAAATATATTTTATGAAAAACATAGACAAAAAGTTATTTTTTGTACATGTTTGATGGGAAATTACGCTTTTTTATATTTTTAACCCAAATTAAAGGTAGATTTTGGCTTTAAAAATGTTGCTTATTATGAGCTTTTTTACAATTGTGAGGCATTTATTCAAATTACATCGTACATGTCAATTTATTAACGCTGCCCTATTTGCAGAAAATATGTTCCACATCTTTTTCAGTATTTTATGATAACTTTGTGACTTCTTCCTCAAACTTAAGATAAAACGTACTTTTCCTTAAACAAGATGTACACAGTGTGCAGTTTCTAAACCTTGAATTCGAGTAAAGCAGTCACAAGATTAGAATATTATTCGGCAATTGAGCGACTTTTTTAAAACCAAAAGCTACCATTCCTTTGAGAATAAAATTTGGAGCAGGCGCAATTTTCTATCAAAAATATACAAGGAATAATTTTTTGTCAATGTTTTCCATAAAATAAATTTGAATTTATTAAGGCTTTCAAAATCTATGATAAAAAGGCATACTACTAAAGTAGTCAGTTTTGAAAATAGATTCGTTTTGCTAGTGGTCAAAACGAAGCTCCTGAAAAAGCGGCTTCCGATCAAGACTAAAATGACTTAAGAATAGACGACACAATAATCAGTATCACAACTGGGGTCAATTTTGATTAGCGAAAGGGTATTAGTCTTTCACGTATGTCAAAATATTGTATGATAAACGGCGTCTGTTGCATATCTCTCTCTTTTGCTCTTTTCTGCCTGCAGTAATAACTTCGTCGGCTTCCTTCTGTCAGTGAGTTGGCTGCTAGTTATCTTTGCTTTTCTGCTTCGGAAGCAAATGTATCGGTCTGCACAAATTACTGATTGAGACAAGAAAGCTACAGGTCGTGTCATTAAATTATTGCTGCAAATGTCTAATTTTTCCATTTAGGTTCATTTTAATTTTGTCTGCAGTAAGTAAATGATGTTATTGCTCTCTGGCCATCTCTTTTTTGTCGGTATTTCTTGATGAAAGGCAGTTTGTATCGTACATTTACAGTGCCACGCCGAATGCTCATACATTATGGTGAGTGCTGCCTGCAACATGCGTAATTTTGTAGAAGTTTGATTATTACTCGCATACCGGCGTGAACGCATTTACGAAATCTTAGAAATAATAATAAACAACATAAGGGGATTTTAAAACTTAAAATTAATATGAGGAACAACATGTTTATTAAGAAGAGTAAAATTTTTTCGGTAGTCCCATGTTCTTGAGACGTACAGAAAAGCTATATATTAGAAAAATAAGTACACATATTTGGTTTATTCAACAAATTACAGCAATCACTTTCTGTATAAAAAATAACTTATCTCAAGTCAAATCATTTTGTACATATAACCATTATTCGATAACCATTTATTGGATATCGTGAAATAAATTCGGCCATAATTTCGCCCGTTTTTATTGTCTCCATCCATACGTCGATAAATAGCTCTTCTGTTCTGCGTTTACATCAAAACATCAATTATATTAACCAAATAAAATCCAATTTGGATAATATTTCTAAAGAAGATAGTCATGTGGATAATATATAGAAATGCCTGAAAACAGCAAACCGTATTTACTAGTATTTAGCACGTCCTAAAGATAATTTGGATATTTTAATTCCTAAAATTAATAAATAAACTGAACTTGATCAGATTGGACGATTTCCGATATTTTGCTGATTACTTCGACCAGACAGTGGACTTCTGGCCTAGTAGTCGAGCGTTGGTCCCAAGGTTTTAAAAGAATATTTTTCCAAAGGCACTCATCATATCATTACTGATAAAACCAGATTAGTTAAACTTAAAGGAAATCTCTTGCATAATTGTGAAGAGGTGCTTTGCTGGCTATTTACCTATGCGATAGAATAAACATTTTTAGCATGAATATAAGTTAAACTTGATAATTGCTCTACTGTAGTTAATCATAAATTGAATAAGCTCACAATATACAATATGGCCCAGAATTTGTTCAACATACCGAAGTTTACAAAATATTGATAACCACTCGCAAATGGCCGTGAACACATGTACGATAATTAAGATGTAATACTGAACATCCTTGTGCAAATTTTTAATTTGAAAAATATAACAAATACTAATTTTTTGTTATGAAAATTGTGATATCTTCATATTCCCAAGTTCCCTAGACGTAGAAAATTGGAACAATAAATGTAAATCATCGTCATTTTAAAGGCTTATGATACCCCGTCCTATAAATCAAAAGTACTTAACTTAGATCAAATATTTTAAACGTAATTTTATCATTCGATTACAATAACCTGTAAATGCACATTTAAATACCAATAAATGTTCCAGCTTTTTCAATCTTTTTTTCTCTCTTTCTATCTCTTTCAAGATTTTTGTACGGCCTTTATGTTAAAACACTCAAAATAAGATATCGGTGAGAAGAATTCACCAAAGGAATGATTTTTTGTATATAAATTGGTATAAAGAGGGACATTTGGGCCATATAAATTACTTCGGACAGCAAAATTATATATAATAGGATATATCTTAAGCACGCACTTTACTTAGGTAATCAGCTTACAAAGTTCTGTGCATTTTCCTTTTTAAGTTAAAGTCAAAATGAAATCGGATACTTTTAACACATTTTTTAAATATACTTGTAGACAGATGATGCCCTTCGGATTAAAGTCAAAGGAGTCGCTTGTCTTTTTATACGGGATTATTTTTCATCATATGGGTTACATACAGAACCTGTTATAAGCTGGTGAATGCAAAAGAGAGTATCCATATATGGCCCCTTTTGAAATACTTCTTATTTTTCTGTCTGATACGTTTCTAAATTGCGCACAATGGGAAGGTTTAATGTGCAAAACGTATATTTATACATGATATAGATTTTGTATGATTGGGTTTCAACTAATTTCTCGCGATAATATATGAAGAACTTTGCCAACGAACTTCTAAAACTTGATGCTGTAAAATAAATTGCATTCAAAACTTTTTTTGCATTTTGTGCCAAAAATTTTAACATTTGACGAACAGTTTTTGTTGTTTCTGGAGATAAATTCATTCATTAAAGTGGGCTTTACTCACATTTGAGTAAATTCAAACTCGAGTTTGAGGTTGTAGAAGGGATATGTTTAAAAATTCCCTAACCTATGTTGGAGTTTTTCTAAAGCATAGTGCACAGTAATAAAACATTTGGCTATGTCATACTTAATGGCTAAGGAACTTCCTTCGACATGAGACTTCTCCCGATTTCGCCGAAGTTAATGCCCATTTCTCATAATAAAACCTTATTAAAAGGGCAATCTTTATACTGACAGGATTTCCCAGGATTTACTCCCCTCACCGTATCAAAATACCTATGCTAAGGCTAAACCAATAAGTATTTTACGTTCCGTTTACGTGTTTTCTGGTAATGTGACCCACCTTATCGCGTGAGTGCTCCGTCGCCAGATGCAGCTGATTAACTGACGCAGCTCATATCGCCACGTTTTGCATAATGAAATTTGCAGGTGTCAAAATCAGTGCCGCAACAGATAAGACTCGCTAACACCGGTTCCATGTATGTTGAGATATTTGAACGGAATGCCTAGAAACAATATTTGAGGTTGTTGCAAAAAAGCATAATTTTACAACTTTGGAGCGGAAACAATGTACAGAGGGTAGCATTGTATGATATGGCAAAATGGCCTTGCAATCGAGTGCAAACTTAACGTATGAGTCTACGGCACGCCAGTTAGCTATGATTTACGCAAAACTACCATGATGCTAATCTATTTAAGGAGCAACATTTAAAAATCGTTTTAAAAAAAAGATTTTAAAGGCATCATGCAGGAAACTTTAAACAATTTCTGTCTGTTTGAACATCCGACAGTTCCCCGTCGATATCGACGATGGGTAGCCGTGTGCTGCAACAAACCGGAGCAAACACTGAAGATAGCCAGAGCCGACACAGAGGCGAGTTGGACAAGCGGCACGAAGGCTTCATTAAGCTGAAGCAATGCAGCGAGCTATCACAAATGAAAACAAAGAGATCAAGCAGACTCGTGGGGAATATTTTTAATCACTCACCGCTCCCACCTCCGTTTCTGGTGTAAAGACGAATGCAGTATGACCGGGGAAAAGGAAGAGTGTAGGTGTTTGGCGTGATAGTCACTCAACACATGCACACTTGACGCAGCCAACAGCCTAGGTAGGCTCCCGCGTGTGATAGAGCGCCATAATGGCCACATTAAGAAACAGCCATTGAAGCTTGACTCTCAGTTCTCCACCACAGCACATATGCACACACGAATGCACGCGTACAAGTCAGGTAGCAACGTAGGTGGCACGAGCTTTCTCTTAAGTTGGCAAACCCTCTAAGCCACTGCGTTTAGCGCACCGTGGTAGATTCAAGCGCATTTACAGTAAGTGTTCTTACTCATTAAATAAGTTGGAAAACCTAATGAAAGTAATTTTGCGGGAAGTCAGCACACGCGACGTGCCCCAAAACTATTTAAACAGTATGATTAGAACTATAAGTAAAAGAAATTCAGAGTTTGTTTGAGAAATTACTATTAAATAGCATAGAAAAATGTAATTTTCACCAAAATCTGCAAACTCAACAAATGGCAATGTGAAACTTTACTGGTCCAATGTGAAATAAAAGTGTGTTTAAAGCATTGGAATGGAAATGGATGGCAAGGTTATGCAGAATATGCACAAATACCAATTTTTTATCAACAAAATTTTTCCCAATAACATGTAAACTTACACTAAATGTGTCAGAAATGGATGTAGTCACCTTAAGTAGAGTTTTATCCAAATTTAGATACTTTGAACACATTTCCATTTTAAATGCACGAAAAGATTTTTGCGTGCCTTGTATAAATTTTTATTGACAATCGCAAAATACTTTTATATGGAAATTGCATTCCGGCTGTTGAGTGGAATAAAAATACATTGACTGCCACACACGGATAGGCTGCCTGTCTACTAAAAAAAGTTAGATGATGGTTGTACTTGCAATCAAATTCATACCATCTTGTGTATGTGGAAAGAAATTTCCGTTTGTCACATTTCAAAAAAATTATATGGAGGGTTTGAGTGCGACGAGGAGCAAACTCATTTCGAAATTATGTTCAACACCTTACGAATTTCACAGTTTTGCTTTGTATATCCATAAATACCAATTTCGTTCAACGTGTTTACCGAAAATTTACAAATAAGAAATATCTTAGAAGCATTTACCTAAATAAGGAGTTCTTAAACATTCATCCTTTGATGGTTGCCTCCGTCGGCCATGACAATAGAATCGCCCAAAACATGTCAATTCATTGCCCAGAAAAATAAATTTCCACCATAAGAGCCAAGAATAAATACGATTAAGATTAATTTAAGAACTTTCTTGAACAATGTACCTCTTTAAAAAGCGCTTTAGTTAGATAATTCGAAGTCGAATGTCTGTGAACGATACCTGTTTCGAAGATAAAGTCAAGATCAAAATGGGAAAATTTGACCGGTTTTTGACTTCCCTAAAACGTATAGGGAAACTCTCTGCTAGAACTTACATGTCTTCATAAACCAGAGCAGTTTTGAATACGCTCTTTTACTTCAGGGCACCGCTCTTTGATTTTAATTGCACAACAGAGTAACCTTAAATATCATGGTAAATTTTAGTCTTTACTTTTTGATTTTTTTTAAATCTATTGATTTTCGTCTACATTTTGACAACATTTGGATGGAGTTAGTTTACGAGGTTAATAAGAAAATATATGAGATTTCGAGGAAGTTCATGGAATGTAAAATAAGCCTTCTAATTTTGGCGTAGTAAAACACATTTTTGCGTCTTGTGAATTAAGTACTCATCTTTAGGGCAGAAAACGTAAGAGATTTGTAGGACAAATATTTGTTAACTAAATTTATACACCTTTTCCCGACTCTAGTGCTGTATTTCGTCAGTACACTTAACTCAATTTTATGGACGCAAAACAAAACATTATCTGTTGTGAACAAATATAATTAAATATTCTCTGCTCATTGTGAATATTGTTTTATACTTCAGCACGCACAAACATGAGTCTTTTCTCAGAAGCGCATAATAGCATAGGAAATTACTTGGATATCAATAACGGTGGATTTCGTCCATTTCCACCTATATTTTCGTCAACCGTACTGAGCTGAATGGAAATCAATTCTAATAAACAGCATTTTGCGGCTCAAGCCAACCCAATGAACTTAATGAACGATCTCAAGTTTGTGTTGAATTCTCCAATCCCCAACTTTGCATCAGATATGTCACTTGCTGTATATTTATCATAGGGAGGACAGCCGCGTGCTGAGGGTCAACCTCACTCTCTACCACCGTCTAGCGACCGCAGAGCTGCTTCGAAACCTGAGATGGGGCCTGAAACGAGTGGGAGCGCGAACGCATGCACCGGCAGGGAATCACGACCGAGAGGAAGTGCCAGCGCCTACCAGGCCACAGGGACCGTGCTTTGCCAAAGCCTGGCATTAAATATGTATACAGACGTTAAAATCTCAAGGGTTAAAAACAGTCCTGCACAAAGCCTGGGCCAACACCCTTCTAAGACGGGGTAACCATTAAGTCGTTGACTACCCAAATTCCACTGCCGGTTGCGTCCGTGGGCGAGGCTACGAAAGGAGAGAAAGATAGAGAGAAACAAGCCAGTGAAGGTTGTAATTGTGGGTATACAGAACATTTAGAAGAGAGTAGGACGAAGAAGAAGGATGACAAAGAGAGGAAGATGGAAAAAAATGATATCAAAAAGGGGAGGTAGCGAAGGGATAAAGAGAACTGGAGAGGATTGACAGAAAATGAAACAGAAAGGTGGAAAGTGAAAGGAACGAAAGAGAACTACAACAGGAAGAGGAACACAGCTTGCCATTCAGCGAAGGATTGTCATGGAGTCCTCGAGACGACTGCAGTTACCATGGTTTCTTCTGGTAATGTTTGTAACACTAATGACTGCAAGAGAAACAGTACTGCAAAGGAATGCAGATCGCAATTAACAATGCTTAGCGTGCCTGAGAGCTAGAAGCCAGTTCGGCGTTAGTATTAACATGGGAGTACAATGTGTGCTAACTAGCTTGGAAGCCACGTTTATCCGCAGACTACTCCCCCTGTTTTGACAGCAGTCTTTCCCACCTTGATCAGAGAGGCTAAAGCATGGGTATCGATTGTCGTTAGTCTCCACGCTGCTAAGTTATGTCAGTCGGCTTTACGCACTGCCGATGGCCAGGTGTAGAGCAGTGATCAATCTCTCCTCCTTCGCATCCCCAGTGTCACACCATGACAGCGAAGATCAACCGGTCCGAGTGTTAGCCGTGATCACGTGAGAAGCGCGGCCTGCGGTGAGGACAACTATTAGCGAATTCTTCCATCACCGAACGATAGTGTTGACTGTGAAACTTGTAATGCCTATACAATGACATGACTGATGTGGCTTTGGGATGTAAACCTAAGTTGCTGCTGATAGCAGGAATGTCTGAGGCAGGGCTAAAGGTGCAAATGGATATCCGGCAGGGAGGTCGCTATTTCAAAACAAGGCGGCAAGTGAGGAAGAGTAAACCTGATTGCCTAGGAGCTGATATCGTGCAACTAGTAATAGCGATTGGATTATAATGCTGTTGGAGCTAGAACGAGGAACCATGCTTATAAGTGCTAGTACAAAAGACAGCATAAATAAGGGCGATAAGGGAAAATATGAAAGAAAAGTTCGGTTTACCTGGGGGCACTTACCTTGAGGTTGTCGACAAACGTGAAGGTGCAGTCTTGCTTTGTAGGTGGTGAGGCGATAAATGAGTGGGACTGAAGCTAGTGGCGGAGGGGTGGGTGTGCTTGGTGTGTAGACAACACGGTCAATGCCACCGTCGTGAATGCGCATATGATCTAGTAGGCCAATGCGATGGGCGAATGTCCGAGGGCAGTGTGGCCAGTAATGCCAATGATCTCGTCTGTGTGTTGGCGCTCCAGGCACTAGTTCACCAGTCTATGTGGGATGGATTCGCTATTGGCCGAAGTGAATGAGCGATTGCAGTGAGGGCTATTAGGCCCTCAGAGTTGGCAGAGGGTTCAGGTGATGCGTCAGAGGAATCAGAGGAATTTGCGGGTGGGGTGGCAAGGGTGGATGAGGGTAATGAGCAATCTGCGGTGATGGTCGTCTCCGTCGAGATGGTTGGCAGAGAAAGGTCCGTTGGAGTATTTGATGCTGTAGACATTGATGCCGTCGGAGTAGGGGTGAGCAGCTACCGAAGGATGCCGACCAAGCAAATGCGTGTTCGGAAGGAGCGTTGACAGCGCGGATGCATTGAAAGGTCTTGTGCGGTACCAGTGTGCGTCCGTTGGTTGTGAGGCTTGCTCGCCGTCCGTTTTAACATTGCGGCGACAATTCGACTGGCATCGTAGATTGCTACGCCGTTGTTTGCCACGTAGATCGGCCCTGTGCTTTTTCCTCCGAGGTCACCGTACTGATTTAGAGATGCTTCAAAGAGTTCTTCAGTGTGTTCTTGAAAATCCTTTTTGTCCTCCTTTGAGACGAACCTTTACAGCGAAATTGACATAAAACGGTCGCTTTGGTAGTCGGTGATCGTCCATCCGTACCACGTAACCGCTCCAGCGAAGTTATTTTTGCCTGAGCATGATGTGCATGCTAAGAACTCCCATCTTCTCCAGGACGTCCGTGTCCGGAATCCCTTCCTGCCACTATATCTTCAGTATCCGGCGAAAGCATCTGACACGGTAACTTTTTTAGCCCCTGAGCTTGGTTGGCGTAGACGGTCCAGGTCTCCGCTCCGTACATCAGTGTTGTGACCACGACAGCCTTGTGACTCTTCAGTTTAGTTGACAATTGAAGACCGTGACGATTCTATACGCAGGCTTGGAGCTGGCCGAGGGCTCAGACATCCAACGTAAATACATTCACCTTATGCACCACGGAATGGAAAAAAGAGCTTTCGATGGTTGGTCAGATATGTGCTGCGTACTCTGCCAACTCTTCCATATCACGCATTTGGTTCTAATAGCAGTGCAATGTCATAGAAAGAGAAAACCTTATTTTGAAGATAGTATCCAAAAATGTTCAGAAAAAATGGCTCCATTCTCGGAAAGCGAGGAATATGTTCAGGTAAGGGATCACGTTAAAAGGTCATAGAATACTCAAAGTTAAAAGTTACGGGAACAGGTTGGCTTTTTACTTTCCAAGTTCCGTTTCTTCACACATTAAGTAACGTGTTTGGATTTGGAGTACAGTCAATGTACGGCAAAACATATGACGCAAGCTTCGGTGCATTGTACGGGAAGACTTCGCAGCCCTTAGTTCATAGGGGAGACGTTGAGCGACCTCACTAAGGATAGATCAGCAAATTGCATGACCATTTTAACTTGTCGCTGTATTACACTGCTAGCTAAAAACAGCGGCTGCCTAAGGAGGATACGTTCAAAAGTGGCTAGGTCTTAGTTTGAGTAAAGCTGATGAAGTTGTAAAGCATGATAATGCAGGTATCTCTGTATCGCCAGATTAGGGCTTGTGGTGTGTGAGATGAACGCACGCAGCAGCTTTAACATAAATGTGTAAGGATTTTAATAAATAGGCCTTCAATATTAAAAGTAAATGAGGGGTTAGATGGTTGAGTAACATCGCGGTACCGGAAAGAGCATAACGCGTTGAGCAGAATGTCACTGGTTTAAGAATTTGGAGGGTATCACAGTCGACTGACTTCCGGTTGTTAAGTTGAATGCCATTTGCTGACGACCATGCTGCGACTTGGTCCACTCCATACTTCAATACTTGGAGGTGTATTTGAATTTTGAGAGGGTGACCAATAACTTTATTATTAGTATATTTAACAATCCAACTTTCGGCATGAAGGAAAAAGAGGTAAAGAGATAATATAGACCTTTGGAGAACTCCACAGTTGTTGGGAAGAGACATGGATTTTAGCTGGTCAAAATGAACGAATTAACTGCAAGTAGTGGAATAATTTCCAAGCTAAGAGACAAGCCAGCCTTGTTGAGTGTAGGTGGTCTTTTGAACGACATGCAGGCTCTGACCGACTGACCTTTCACTACGCGTGGTAAAATCGGGCGTGATGACTGTTCGGTCATCTGACCCTCCGGTACTGGCGTAGGGTGACGTGATGGTCTGTCTGTTCCCCAAGCGCTAAGTAAAATCTCAGCGCCGAATAGGGTTTGAGCAAATCATTGCACTGGTTTACGGATTGCGGGCCCGTAAACCATGAGTCAAGTAATTCTCGGGCTAACATGATTGTCCTCCCTTGCGATAATTCTGGCTTCATCAAATTTGAATGTGTGGCTGGGTCTCGTAGAATAGGCCGTCACATTAGAATTGGTGTCATTCCGCCACACCGCTGCCACGTGTTCGGGAATTCGCGTCTTGAGATGCCTTCCACTTTCTCCGAAATATTTGCTTTGCTCGCTACTGCAGTTACTTGAATCATGGTTCACGAGCCCCCAATCCGTAAACAAGTGCAACGATTTGCCCAAACCATATTCGGTGCTGAGATTTAACTGGACGCTTGGAGAATAGACAGGCCACCACGTCACCCTCCACGTCACTTACCGAACAGTCATCACGCCCGATTCCACCACGCGTATTAAAAGGTCAGAAGGTCAGAGCGTGCACGCCGTTCAACAGCCGAACTGCACTCAAGAAGGCAAGTACGGTTAATTGTCGCTGTATGTTTACAGTAACGAATGTTTTCTCGAAATACTCTTGCGCATACGTTATCCGACCTGCTAGGACTTTGACTATGTCTCTGATGATAAATCCACGACGGATCTCGAAACGTCGGGCGAATAATCCTATTGCCCCAGCGATCGAGTAGTTTTCTTCTCATTTACTACTTGGGACTCGCATGTTCGCTTGTACTGAATATTCAATGACCTGCCTATGCCTTTCACACAACATGAGTCAGCTTTTCGAAAGCGCACATTGCACTTCCCATGTGGGAAAGTGTCATACAGATCACCTTTGCAGGCAGGCATAAAAACCTGAGTTTTAATTCTGAGAAGGCCAAATGTTCTCTTCCACTGCAAAGTTCGCATCCCACGACGTTTATTACCGTTTATAAATGCAAGCTTCCTAGGCGTACTACACTCTGGAATAAGCGGATCCGGTGGATTTCACGCACAATTAAACATCGTAGACCTCTCAGCCAATCCGCGGGTAACTTAAGCACAGTTATGCACAAAATGTCATTATCAATTTATTAGTTTTTTTTTTCACTTAAAATTCATTCCAGAAGCATTTTTGACAAAGGGTAACACTGCACTACGGAATATATGTGGGCTGTGTTGGTCTCTCATTCGGTTTTGTCTATCCTGGTGTGAAGCCAATCAACAATCGGCACTAGTAGGTTCTTTTGCCTTCTCAAGAACTAAGTTTTATGAAGAGGTTCTTTTCGGAATCAGACTCAATATCGGGAGAGAACATCATTTTTATGGCACTTAAAAGACTAAAAGAGGCTCGATTACGCAGAACTTGGTGGACTCCAAAAACAATGGACCTAGTCGTTAAGAAATCACCAGCAATTCCTTGGTTCTAATTGCAGGGAAAAAGAGCTCATCTCATTACTAATCTCTTTGCCGTCCGGTTTGTGTAGTATGATTTAAAATTAAATTCAAGGTTGTGATGATCAAAAGAAAGAAAAGGTACCCCTAAATATCTGTTAGTTATGAATGCTAAGTTTACGTGGGAATAAACTCTTATGTGGTTTTGACACAATACGCAGTGAATAAATTCCCCTTCAAACAAATAGCTACAGATATGCACGTGGTAACCTAATGACACTGTTATAGATCATAATTATCTTGTTCATTTAACAAATCATTTCGGAATTCCCTGAGAACGAGTAACAGTTTTAGTATTTATGATAAATTGTTCAGCACAATTTTTCTTAATCACCAGGGTATAATTCTTAATAAAAAATAAATTTAAAACTTCTTGTGGAGTTTAATGCGAAATGCAGTTAACGCCTATAGCCACTCATATTGTCTAAGAAAAGGTAAATAATCAGCTATGTCAGTAACTCAAAAGAAATCAACGCATTAACTTGTTAACATCTTCCATCTTTCCTACCTGAGACGTGTAGGATCACTTGTAACCTAGAATAATCTCTTTCAGCCAAAGCATAAGTGGACAAATGTGAACATCTTCCCTAGACTAGCTAATTCTGAAGTTAATACTTTAACCATGCTGTGATGCAGCAAATACAAGGTGTCCCAAAAAGATGTATGCACATTTCACATAATTTTAAAATTGGGGTTTCTCATAATTGTATCAGTTAAAAATCGTTAAAATATTTTTTTCGTTTTTACTGAATGTTCAGAAACTTACGTTCATTTTAGTCATTCCACTGCTGACAACGAAAAGCAATGTAAAATTATATACCATGAAAAACGTTCCTCGTATTTGGGTGCATTCAAGCTCTGTGGCTTCTCTGAATACAGCTAGTGTTTCAACAGTCAAAATGCAGTGAAAAGAATCAATACAATAACACCTTAATTTGCGAAAATTCCCATTGAAAAGTTAAGAAGAAAAAATGGCGAAGATACGTTTGTTTTCGATTATTCTCATCAGGCCTTTACAGCAGTTCTGACAACAGTTCTATTTTTCAATAATTCTCATCAAGCCTTTCTGGCAGTCCTGACAACAGTTATATTTTTCTATAAACCCGCATTCTTTACTTACTGAATTACCATATTAACATTAAGGCCTGATGAGAATTATCAAACAAAATTATGTTCACCATTTCATCTTCTGAAAATGACACATCAGTATTTTTCCCTTTTAAAATAATAAGATTATAATAAACAAAATTTATACACTTATTGAAAATGTGTATACTTTTTAGGACAACCTGTAAATTGTATCCTCTGAACATAAAGAGATCGTTCACCAAGTCCTATAGGGTTAGACCAATAGAGTGTTAGTTGAAGCGTGAATAATTTATCGAAAGCCCGAAGCCTATTTTTGATGGGGCTTTTGAATCAAACTCAGAAAAGGAAAACATTAATAATTTCAGTTTTTGTCGGAAGTTTTGGTAGCCAATTACTCAAAGATTAAGTAGTAAACTCCAGAAAGGACACTGTGTTTCAGGCTGCGTATACTAAATATGAAATCTTCATCTGCACAAAACGTGAACTGAGGTTGCTATCTGACAGGTTTTACAAAGCATAAGTACGAAGTAAGAGACATAAATGAGATAGGAAACAGTTAGCATACTAGCTCATTCTTAATATGAGAACGTTCATAAGCTGCTGTGTTGCAGAAAAGCAGACCTTTTTTCAATACATTTCAGTATAATCCGCCTAATAGGTACTTCGTTTGACAAGAATATTAACATTGGACGAAAGTTTTCCAGTCAAAAGAGGTCTGGTATTATAAGATAGGATATTATATATTTACCTGGAATAATAATTATTTTTACTGGAATTTGTTTGCTGTAATCTGGATAGAAAATATCGATATTATATGTACATCAATGAAAGCATTTTATGTAGGTATCCACAAATGATGCTATTTTTAAACCGAACTCTCGTATCCGGATAAGTGGCACCATTTAAGTGTAAATAAAATGCACCCTTCACGATTTTCTCGGACCTTTGTTGAACCCTTTCCAGCATTGTATAGTCGGCTTTTTTTCATTCGGGGCCGCGACGTTTGGTTTTGTTAAAATACACTCGCGAGAGAAGATTGCACTAACAGCACGTTGAGGCACTACCATATCAGACGCATACAGCTGTCATAATGTCACATTTGATATTCGTTACAGTTTTCAACTGAGCGAAAATTGTGGCGTCACCAGCGTCTTCGGTGGCATTTGCACTCCAGTGAACTAAGCAAACTTTTACTCACAAAAACGGATAGTGAATAACTTCTCCTTTCAAAAGAGATCCATGGTTAAGTGTTTGACGGAAACTTTGAGATGATAAAGTCAAACCATGACCCATTAATGTCAAGGTCAATGTGGTTGTTTACCGCACATCATGCGTCTGTTGTTCTTTGGCTACACAGGCCGGCGTCTTGGGAGGTACGAAAATGAAAATAATTTAGCCTTTTACTGACGGGACACATTATCAGTCGTATTTACGCACTCCACTGAGTGTGACCGTTGCTTTAATTGGAACAACATCGAACATGTCGCCATGGCTAACACGAGACACGCGGGAGAATTCAACTCAAAGCTTGGCACTCGAGATTGACTAACATTAACAGACGATGGGTTGCGTGCACGGCTCATTGACTCGCATTTACAACAGTCGTGAATCAATGCCCGGACGAATGAAAATGCTACGATGCGGCATTCCCCAACACGTGACTCTGCCTTACTTCTTAACACCCCTCCCATCACACCGATACTAACCATGACTTATTTATCCTCTCCCATTTTGCGAGCGTCTTTCTTCCTGCCTCCCCGCTTTACATTAAGTCTGAAGGCGGACGCTTGCTACATCCTTCAAAATTCAGGAGTAAAAGTCTATTTTCCGAAGACCATCCTCCTTGTCATTATTCAATCTCGGAGTGCCAACTAATTCACTTATCCAGACCAATGAATTTCTGTGCTGAAGGGTGTCTGTGCTAAGGTACTCCACTGATGACGCGTGTAAGTTAATCCATTCGGTACAAGGAGTTCTTTGGGAACCAGTGTTTTATTGAGTAAATTTTCGACACTGGCACACCAAGTCATCCACAGATGGATGAAAATAATACAAAACAGTTAGTACAAAATGATGGCTAACGGAAGCTTATATAGGGGGTAAGGAAATAATCCATAATCATCAACTGACTGTGATTATGCAGTCAGGGGACAAAAATAGTTGTCACCCCCATGTAATTATGCGGTCACTGGGTCACTAATTCTCGACCGAAATTACTCATGACGTCGCCGGTGACTGGTTTTCTGGTTTTCGGCTCTCGTATCTTCCCGATGTTGGCGTACATTGCATCCAATGATGCATAAGCCGTCGGAGGTGATGGCTTCTAAAGACTCGCAGCCTTTTTTCATGCAGAACAGCCAACAATGCAAGTATCTTCATGCAAGTTACTCAAGGACAGCACATCAGATACAGAGCCATTTCTTTAGAAGAAATGTGTCCTAATGCTGACGTTTCTAAGTTCCTTGGTTGGTTTTCTATTTTCAAGAGGTACTGGCAGGTAATTGGACGAAACCCTCAGCGGCTCGCAATGGCTCGTTTGACGCACCTCAAACTGATCGATTGTTTGCTGCCTGGGCCCTGTTTCGCAGATGGTATAGCTGCGCTGGTTATGAGTAAATTAACAGATGGGGCAGGAATGGAAGGCCATTTAACTTCGGTCGCCGTTGTTTGGTCCGAATCCTCACTTATTCCGTCGGAGGGATTTCGTATATGTATGTGCATATTTGTTTGTACAGTGGTCACCGTTGACCACGTAATTTTCCTTAATTTGTTTAAGTTTGATCATAACTCCAATACTAGGTATAAGGTTTTTTTGGAAAACATAGAAATAATAATATATGTCATAAGGGCTTTTAAGTACTTAAAATTAGTATGAGAATTACTGAGTGTTTTTAAAGGAATATAAAATTTTCTCGATAATGCAGTGGTTTTTAAGCCGTGAAAAAGGCTCTAAATTAGAAAAATAAATAAAGATATTGTGTTCAGTTGAAAACTTGAAGCAACCACTTTCTTTATAATAACACAATTTTATTTTTGTCAAAATATTATTTTAAGTCTGTTCTTACCGGTTACGTGTTTATTGAATGTCATCGAAAAAAGTGTGTCATCAAATTGCTAGTTATTACATTCTGCACTGATAAACTCATAATTTGCGCATCTGTTCAACGTTTACACCAAAACCTTTAAAATAAGGTATATATAAAGAATATGTACAGAAAGAAAGTGTTTTTGGATGTTAGTTTTTAGAATGATGACCTTGTTGCTACTTTGTATGAATGCCTCAAATAAGCAAACCACATTGTCCAGAATGAATCATGTCAGCAGTATAACTTTGCTACTACTATTCGTAAGATTAATAAAAAAATTTCCATAAAAAGTAACTTCTTAGAAATTGGTTTGATCAGATATTCGGCTGACAAACTTCTGTGTATATAACATTTCTCCAATAATGTCACAATGAAATTCGATAATTTTGAGAATTTCTTTAAGTTTTCTGATAACCAACGATTCAATATGACTGTAAATAAAATAATTTTCTTTTCTCTTTATAATAGTTTACCTTCCGCATGAGAAGATTCATTCTCATTTCAGATATAAACGAGCGAATTAAAAAACTGGCCATATACATTGTCATTTTTTGAATAACTTATTATTTTTTTCGTCTGTTCCGTTTCTAAATAAAGTTAAAGGGGATTGTAATGTATGCAAAAATCTATTTTTCTTTACGACTTACAATAAATAAAGTATTATTTGTGTTAAATCTACGAAAAAATCTTAGACATTTGGTTTTTTTGAAGGACATTTGAGATTTGTTGCTGCATTCAAACAAAAACTCTTCTGTTAATGCATTTTTACAAAGAAACTTAAACAGATAGCTAAACATAATTTCTTAATTATCCATCTTCAATTTTACTGCAAACAAATTTGATTCCTTTAACTTGGCTTCACTTCATTCTGAATACATTTGTATAAACTTTTCCAGTTCTGAAAGGGATATGTTCTGTGCCACTGTTATTTATTTTGGAGTTCCTTTTTAGCATTATCAACTTGAATGTGCGGGTTGTTTCGCTCTTTCGTAATAGCATAGGAAATTCCTTCTATATGAGCCTCATTTCAATTTCTTCAAAACTAATGGTTATTTCTCTTAATAAACCTAACTCAATGACGATTTAACTAAGTAAAAGGCTTTTGCAGAATTCTATAAGCTGAATGAAGCACATGGTGTTTTCAACTATATGCCAAAGTGTCCAGGCAAATTTCATAATTAGCGGTGGAGGTTCTTTGGCGGCTACTCTTTATTCAGGGGAAGAATTAACTACCATCCCATTGTGAGCCATCCACTGATTTCTTGGGTAGCCAGTCCCGTTTTTCTTACATATGAATGGGAGATAAGATCACCTATTCTGATATTTGTTTTCTTTTATTCTGATTTAATCATCACTTAAAACAAATTTTATTTGGACTCTGTAATTTTTAATTTGAAATGCGAACAATATCTGATCACTTGATCGTTTGTTGCATCTGTTTTTACGCCTGTAATAAGAGTGCGACCATTTAACCCTCAAAATATGTTCATTGTATATTTTGGCGGTTTGATTACTGGTATTGCTTCGAGATGCAAAGTTAGCTGTGGGCCTGCCAGAACAGAACTTTTATTCACCTGAGGTGACGCAGTTAACGTGGACTCATTATGTCAGGTTGCATGCTTGAGGAGAATAGATGTGCAAATAGCGCTGTATTTATAGTTTACAATTGTCACATAATCAACGATCGTCGTAAACGTCCAGCAGCAAATTTATTATGGAGTGAAGTCATTTGTGCGCTTATTGCTTTGCGTGCGATCATATAGGTCACTAATTCTTGCAATCCTATCATGTATGTTGGTTAGTTTTATTGCTACTATGAATAGGGATGCCGGCTCTGGAATCATTGCTTTTCTGACCATTGAATAACCCTGACCGTAAAGATGAAAAACAATCGACGGTTTTCGGTCATGAAAACATGAACGGACCTTTTACGTGATAATTTGTGGCTGGTGTTATTGGTCATTAGTGCCGTTTTTGCGTGTTTGGCCCTGCCTTTAATTAGCACCAATGTTACCACACCACTAATAATCAGCCGTCACGTAGGGTAGCAATTTTTTTACCGAATCCTTAACACTCCAAGTGTCCTGATACCAAAATCCGTGATCCATATTAAATATACCCCTTCTAGCACAGACAGTGCACTGCAAAACCAGCAAAGTTAACTATGTACATGCAGATTTGAACTTACCGACAATCTACACTGTGCTTGATTATTATTTTTCAAGTCTACGGGAAAATAAATAACATACGACCTGCAGGTGACGCTGCATTGTCGAACTTAGGCTCAATCAGGTGCTCATGTCTCATTTGGTAGACCGCAGTGGTGGACCATCTGTGCCTTCTGTAAGTGCGCATGCACGTTTTCCCCGACCCAGCTAGTGGTCAGAGTTATGTCTGGCTGAATGAAGGCACCTAAGCTCGAAATAGTTATCTATTAAATTATCCCCAACACTTTGTCATCACTATTTGCTATAAGGACTTGGCCGGCATCGGCCTGGCAGGTGGGCGCCTTTTTCGTGAATCCTAGCCACCCCATACGAAGAAGGTTTGCCTGGGAAAGCATGGCCACATTGCTAAAAATTTGGAAAGAACAATTGTTATATACTTTTACTATCTAGGGAAAACATTCAATATTTAATACGCAAATGGTCACTGAATTATCACTGTACATAGACATGGATATCATTGTGTTCTTTTTAGTTACAAAAAAGTGAAAGGATCATTTGCAGTTCTAATGGTTGTGCTAACGTCGTAAAATTAATATAGTAGTTTGCTCTTTACCACTTTCAAGATCAATGGACCGGTGGAGTTCTCAGAGGATTCAGTACTTCGGCCATTGCAACAAGCAAAACGCATCAACGCAATATTTTGCCCGCAGAAAAAACACATTATGAGGCCAAAAAGTTTACTTGTATGTTGTCGAGGCAGTTTGTACTCACTGAGTTTTTAAACTAAGAGTTTTTACTATAAATTTCAGTGTCGCAATCTGCATATTCGGAATCTGTTTCGAATTTAAAAAAGTAAACGTGGTATATTCGTCGTAATTTTTGGTTAACGCCTAAACTTTGCATCACTTAAACACATTTAGGCTTAACTGAATTCCGGCTTTTGTTCACATCCTAAAAATTATGTCATATGTATTGATTGATAAATATAATTAACTATGCGTTTGCAAAATGACCATACTGTATGTTAAAATCTGTTTTGGAATTGGCAGGCCATCGTTATAGTCGCAGACCTAGTTTCAAAATTTGGTGTTTAATCATAAGGGATCTTTATTTGTCAATCAAGACAACACTTCATGTTCTCCACCACAGATATGAAATATGTTTGATACTTTGTTTAATGCGGATTGTCAATTTCACAGAACTTTCTACTATAACAATAAAGGTAGCATACTTTTGTGAATATCTTTCAGTATTTAAAGATGCCATTTTCATGGTTATTGTTAATGTGCAGTAATTGTATTTCACCTCTCTTCCGTACATGTCAAATGTCAACGATATGTAAATCGTTGCACGCTTAAGATTTTAAAAGCAAAATGAAACGTTTATGAAGCAACGCCAAGTCTCTGTTCTTAATGGTTATTTGTCTCTTAGATAAGCGTTGACGTAATGTCATAAGTGGCAATTAAGTTTAGGTTAAGATGAAGATGAACGTTCCAGTTTACGATTTGTTGGGTTTTTTTGATCAAAATCCTTAATGAGTTTCCTTTCAAAATGCCAGCTCGAGGCAACCTGTAGATCTTGGGTCGTATTATTGGGCGTTAATGTTCAACTATTTAATATATATATATATATATATATA